>CM069136.1:107521825-107617777 GCA_035221665.1 Okamejei kenojei | reverse complement strand
CATAGAGAGCATAGTATCATTCCCTACATAATTCTCCTCGTGATATTTGTATTGCCTCTCTATCATTTCACCCCTCAGTCTCTAGCGCTCAAAGGAATAAAAGTCCTTAGCATGTTCAATCTCCTCTTTACAGGCTAAGCCCCTCAAGAACTGGCAAACATTTGCCATAATCTTCCAGTTGCTCTCTTTCCAGGTTAAATGACAAAGTTCTAAATGCTGGGCGTGACCAAATATGATCACAGTCCTGAAAGTGCAGTCTCCACCAATGGTCTTGTAAAACTGTGACAGAATGTCCCGACTGCTATACTCTGATCCTGGCCTGATGAAGGGGACAGTGTACCAAAAGCCTTCTTAGATCACTCTATTTACCGGGTGACACCACTTTTAGGAAACTATGTGCCTGCACTCCTACCTCCCTCTGCTCTACATTGTGTCATAGCCTTCAAGACTACAGACAAGAGCTGGAATTTGGGGGAGGTTGGATTTTATAATGACTAGAATCCTCCTAGAATTACTAGAAATTTGGTTTCTTGATTCTAATCACATGAAGGCAAACATAGATCTGTAACTGACAAAAAACCATATTAAGATGAATTATTTTTTCTTAACCAGGCGTAAAAATCCCTTTGCCACACAATTTATACATCAGGTATAACATTTGAAACCAACAGCCACATAAGCCAAAATATTCAACCATCATAATTTTCCATCTGTGTGGCATAAGACAACTAATCTTACACAGATAGAAGACTACGTAACCCTTTGGCTAAAAGTAAAGCAGTCTTTCTGAATGTTGCACATGCCAGTGTGATTCAGTCAGTTATTTATGAGGAATATCTGTATGCAGATGTCAGATAGCAATGTCTCTAACACATCACAATGCTTCTCTTATCGATACAGATGGTGCTATTTCCTTGGAGACTAGATGCATTAATTCTGGAGTTTTATGATTATGTTTGGAAGTATTTGAAGGTGTTGAGTGTGATTATATGAAAATAAGGAGTTCAATTAACAAATACAAATAGTAGTTGTGTGAAGGTCTCTATCCCAGATACATTATATATTTATTTGAAACTAATCTTGCAGGAAGAACATACTCTTTTGTTATATTATCTTATTGCCAAAATTCATTGACACATTTCATTTTAATATTCCAACCAGTTTCTTACTGAAAATTTTCAATTATAACCAGATGATTTCGTTTATTTAAACCTGAAGAGAAAGTCTACTTTGTTTTTCTTTGTCACTTTTCATTGTATAATTTGCAGATCAGATCTTTAAATTGCACCTTTATTCAGGTTTGTTTAAGAAAGAAAATATTCTTACATTCCCTTGGTGTTGGGAAATGAATTTCAGCACAATTAAGAACCTTGACCGTTGATGTTTTTTCAGGATCTTATGTCCCGGACATTTTTATGTTGTTTCTGCTTTTTATACCATTTGCTTTTTGACCTCCGCATTGTGCACTGAGCGGGGGAACTGAAACCTGTGCACATCTTGACAATCTCAGGAGATCAGTCTTATTCACAGTGTGTATTGTTTCTTCGAATTTGGTTAATGGTTCTCGCCGGATTTTTAGGAGAGTGGGAGCTGTTGTCGTTAGGCAAACCTTTACAGATCGGTGTTATTAGTAGAGGGAGGGGTGAGGAAGACGTCAAATTTAAGTGTTTTTCAGTTTAGTTTTAGTTTGTTAGGGGGGGCGGGGGGGATACAGACAGGAAAAATCTTGGGCAGGTTGGGTAGGTCGTGAGGGCCCGATTACTGGCCGGCCAAAATAGGACATTAAACAATGGGGACTACAGCCGATAGTTTCGCTTGGGCATGCTCCTGCTTTAGGTGCCAGGGGGACAGGATGTCCTCCTGAGCGTATTGCTGAGATGAATAAAAATAAGTGTCAGTCGATACAGGAAATTGTTGGTGCATGTTGGGGCACAAATTTGCCACAGGTTTGGGTTTTTTTTACTTTTTGATGTTTCTTACAGAGTTGTATATAGGGCCTTTATGCTTCGAAAGTTTAAAAGCGGACATTTGGATTGAAGGGTGTATAATCTCTGGGTTCTAGAAATAGTACGATAGGGGGAGAGAGATGAATGGCGTAGCTGCAGAAGTTTTGGTTTCGCAGATCTGGGGCATTATGGATGCAGAATTTTTGGACCCTATTGGGATATCTGCGAGTCGAGCAGAAATGCCATGCAAATACTGATGGGTTGCACCTCCTGAACTGGCGAATCGGGAACCATATTCTTTTGCAGGTGAAGGGGTTTTCTCTATTGCTCCTAGAGAGTGTTACATTAAGTGGCACAGTGGGGAGAGTCGAAGAGTGGGTAGGCGGATTGGGGGGGGGGAGTTGAGGGGGGGAAAGATCCAGTGATAGAAAGTAAGCAAATGAGAAGAAGCAAGGACGGAAGGACTGTCCTGATAGGAAGATACAAGTCTCAAAGTCAAGGAGAGAGGGTTTTTTTATTTATTTTTTTTGTTTTTTTTAATATCTTAATGTAGTATGATTGACACAAATGTTCTGAGTTATGTCAACACAAGCAGTATGGTGGATGAAACAGATTTATAAAGAGACACTGGATCAGTACCTGATTGTGAAAGGAGTTGATTTACAATCGGCAGATTGTCATGCGTTGGCACTCAGCGAAAGAAAGAAAAGAGGAAAAAGAAGAAATACTGAAAGAGATTTTTTTTTTTGTTCTATTGCAGGGCAATATGGGTACAGCCCTCAAAAAGAAAGGAAAGGAAAGGTAAGAAGAAAGAAACCAGGATAAGGTGTGTGATCACTCCTCTTAAAGGGATTATTACATATACCATAGCTTTAGTGTATTTTCAATAGGCACAATGGGAGATGGTGGGAAAAATATGTAGAGATATTATAAATCTATACATAAGCAAAACATTACCGTACGGTCAGCGATTTTATCTTCCCTAAATGCATAGGACAGATATGTTGAGAAGAAACGACCCTGGCCAAGAGGGACTGGACCCAATCTATCTACTATATCACTATATATATGATCACAATTCTATTAGATTTTAAGATTAGTTATATGTAAGGATAATTCTGGAACCTTGGTAGAAGATACTATTGATTGGCAGATTCAGAGTGCATAGCACAGAGAGTAAAATTAGGTGAATGTTATTGGGGAAAGGCCACATTTGATACACAACAGGTTGGTAACTGCAAGCTGATCAAATTTCCAGTTTAGCACGCGTTCCTACTTGGTGAAAGGATAAGGATTGCAAGGTTAAAACGATAGGGAACTTAGGATGATTGAATGAGGTTATAAATTTGGTCACAAAGAGGAAAGAAAACATTGCTAAGGTTTAGGAAAGTTGGAATCAGACAGAGCCTTGAGGCATAATAAGTAGTAAGAAACGAATGATAAGCAGGCAAAAAGGGGGATAATGTGCTAATTAGGGGCAGGTCAGCGTTGCCCTGAAATGTAACAGGTCATGTCTTACGAATTTGATTTGAGTATTCTGAGGGATGTGTAATGAGAAGTGATCGCAATGAGGGTAGGGCCTCAGTGGATGTTGTCCACTTTCATTTTAGAAGTAGTTTCTTAAGTCCCTTGGTAGTCAAAAGTGTGGAGGAACTCAGTGGGTGAGGCAGATTATGGAGCGAAGAAATAGGCATATTTCAGGCCGGAAACCTTCTTCAGACTGAGGGGGGTGGGGGGGGGGGGGGGGCTGGAAGAAGAAAAGGAGGGAGGAAGAGGAAGAGAGGAGCCAGAGGGCTGACGGAGAGCTGAGAAGGGGAGGAGATAACAAGGGCTCCGGAAGAAATTGGAGAAGTCAAAGCTCATACCGCTAGGGTGCAAACTGCACAAGCGTATATGAGGTCGGTTGCTGCTCCTCCAAATTTCCGGTGGTGCTGACTCTGACCATGGACGGAGGCCAGTACAGAAAGTTTGGTTTCGGAATGGGGAGGGGTGAGTTGAAGTGCTGAGCCACTGGGAGATAGGTTGGTTAAAGTCCCTCATGGAAGTCTGTAAATTAGTGTGTTGCACCTAGAGTTTCCTCCACCAGAGTTGATAATAAAAGTAATAAAAGACTATGGATTCTAATCACTATGTGTGAGTTTGATCATTTCATCATGGTGTCAGAAATTTTGGACCCTCTCCTTGGCCTAGTGGTTTACGTTTATTTTATTTAGGTTTTTTTGTTCCGTTTGTTGTTTTTTTACAATGGCTTGATTCTATTAGCAAGCCTGAGCCTTTAGTGTTTGCTGGTGACCTCGCCACACATTGGCGCATCTTGAAGCGGAATTTAATTGTGTATGTTCATGTGGCGCACGCTGCTGCCGCTCCAGATGTTCGTGCCTCTATTTCCTCCTGGCCAGTACAGAGGCCACTCGAATGCCAGAAGATTTCATTATGCGCGGCACAGTTCAATGCTGCGGATGTCCAGATTGTGCGGCTGATCTAATTAAAGACCCCGAGTGCCTACATAACAGGAACAACTATGTGACAACTATGTGAGTTATTGCATTAATCTTATGATGGACCGCCATAATTTTTTTTTGCGCAGCCAAAGGCAAGTGAAACCTGTCGAAGTGTACATCGAGTTCTTTGAAGCACATCACAGTCGATGCGAGTTTGACATATTGTGCGATGGTCTGATACGAGACAGACTGTGTTAATGAATTCTCAATGATAAGGTACGTGATGGAACTTCGACATGATGCTGATCTCACTCTGAGAATGCTGAAAATCGCTGTGTAATGCTCACAGAAATGAACAGATTTCACACCAAATTTTGGGGCATGATCCCTATTCTAGCCATAATTGTGTAAAATGTTGCCAGCATGGCTTCTCAGCACAACGCCAGTTTTCACAGGTTGGCATGTAGACTGAGTGTTGTTAATTAATAATTGTAGTGAACTGTGGAGGTTCGCTTACAGGCATTCGTGAAACGTTGACGGCTTATGGAAAATTTGCCACTTCCGTAAATGTAAGAAATCACTTCATTATTGTTGCCATTCTCACTTGGGAAACAGAAACAATCAATCTGTCACTGCTCCAACGTGAGAGCTTAGATCCAGAGCCTTCCATGCGGCTCCCCACGCAAGCTTCTTTGACTAACGAGGACCACACTGCCTGCTACACGAGAGAGGTGGATATCAACATAAACATTCCTTGTCGGATTTGTCTTCGTAACATCAAGCTCCCATGGTCACTCTCCTCATTAATGGAATATTCTGTTATTGTTTAAACTCGACACTGGAGCTCGTTGAACGTTTTATCTTATCTGGACTCTAATAGAAAAAAAACAAGGGGGGGGTCAATCAATCCACGGCCACACTCTACTTCCATTTGCCAGTGGCAGTGGTATTCACAGTGTCAGTCTGGTCGAGCTACTGATGCTATCTTGATTCCTGTGTCCACAGCCTGAGCTTCTTTATTGTCTGAGAAAATGTGTTCTTTTCTGCTACACATTGATTCTTGTAACAACCTTGGCCTGGTCACCTTCGTACATCGACATCAACTGCCTGCTACATGTAGCTTCACTCAACAATCCTGACACAATAAAAAGGGCTGATCGACAACAAGCTGGGCAGGTTACCTGTCAAGTACACAATCACGACTGACCCAAAGTTACTCTCAGTGTCCGTCCAGCACACAGGGATTCCCCATGGTAGTAGGACCGCCGTACAGATGAGACTCACAGATTGGTGACCTTGGTTGTGGGATACCCCATGTTGACACATCTGATTGGGTCTCAAACCATGGTCATAGCAACAAAAAAAAGAATAAGGAAGAAATATGGTCTGCATAATCCTAAAGATTTTAAACATGCCATTATTATGGTCCATTTCCATGAGCACAGTGGAAGAGATTGCAGCTGGGCAAGGTGACCTGTATTCACAGTGCTAGATGCCCACAGAGTTAATCTGGCAGATTTCCCTTGGCTCACAACTTCAAGTTAATATCTTCAGCCCACCTCTTTGGGACGTTACAACTTTCTCGCATGCCTATTGTGCCATAAGTCGGCTTGTGAGTATTTCAACGTCGCTAGGGAACAATTGTTTACATGTTACCCATGCTCCATTCATAGGTGATGATATACTTGTTGCTGGACAACATATTTCAAGAACACAACGTGAATTTAAAGAAGGTTCTGAACCGCGTTTAAGCAATCAACCTCGTTCAAACCTTTGAAAGTGCAAAATTAGTTGAACTTCGCTAGTCCATGTGTTCACTAAGATGGCCTCAAACACGATCCATCAAAAAAACATTGTATCAATGAGTTACAGCACCCACAGATGTGCTCAGCCTGCAGAGATTCCTTGGCATGGTAAATTACTTGGGGAAATTAATTCCAAACTTAGTGAACTATCAGCCCCACTGGCCAGCTAACACACAAATACACTGTTTGGGCCTGGCAATGAGTAACAGCAGAGGCCGTTTGACACTCTGATAAACAAACAGATGTCTTGTGCCCCCACTCTTGCTACTTTATGCTAAATACCGGTCACCCTACTTGTGACACCTCGCAGTATGGTTTAGGAGCAGCTTGCCCTCCAAGTTGATTGTGATGACAACAGGCCTGTTGCCTAAGCTTCGCGCACCATGACAGACACAGAACAACGCTACACCAGATTGAAAAGGAGCATGCTAGCAGTCGTTTTCGCATGCAGGACGTTTAATGACTTTATCTTTGAACAAAGACGGTCACGATCGAAACTGACCATCAACACCAAATCAGCATTTTTGAACAAACCAATACACGCCTCTCCTGGATGCCGTTCAACGGATGTTGCTACAGCTTCAAAGAAGTATGACATTGTTCTAACCTACAAACATGGCAAGTACATGCACCTGGTTGACACCCTCTCACGTGCTCCTCGAAAGACCTGCGAGGGTTCATCCACACCAGATGATGGTTTTGTGGTTATGACTGTTTTCTTTATTCCCTCGTCCTGCTTTGACACTGCTGCTGCCGATACTTTACTATCACTCTCCTCCGTCATTAAGCGCAGTTGGCCTGACAAGCAATAATATCTACCACTTCCCGTTCGGCTCTTCTTTGTCATTCATGATGAACTGGTACTGCAAGATGGCATTATTGTAAAGAGCCACAATGCTATAGTTCCTGCCTTTCCGAACAGTATTTTGATGCGGTCCATGCGGGACACCCAGGGCTTGAAGAAAAAAGAAACTGTCCTGTGACCAAAAACAAACATGTTTTCCTGTACTGGCACAGCCATTACATTCACGAGAAAGTGGAAATCTCTGCAGTGTGCAACAGTTTGGACCGCATCACAAAGAACCACTTCTCTCACACCTGGTTCCGGCCCTTCTGTGGTTCACAGTGGCAACTGACACATTTGAGTTGCGTGGCAAACAATACCTGGTTCTTGTCGACTCGTATTCTGGTTGATTGGACATCAATCATCTTAGTAGCCCCACTTCTCATGCGGTAGTTCAAAAGCTGGATCGCCATTTCTCTAACCATGGAGCTCCATGTCAACTACTATCTGATAATGGCAGTTAATTTACCAGCCTAGGGTTTTCATCATATCAACAGCAGCCTTGAGTACCCTCAGTAGAATGGACTAGCTGAATGTGCCATCAGGCGCGCCAAACAATTAATGGAACGGTCCCCACAGAGCAAATTAGATGTGTACCTGGACCTGCTAATTTGCGCAACATCTCCGCGACCCAATACTGGGTTCATCCGCTCAACATCTGATGTCAAGGCAGACCCAAACCACATTGCCTGTGGCGAAACAGGCATTGCTACACATGTGTTCCCACCATCAGAAGTCAAGTCCAGACTGCAACAAAAGCATTGGAAAACATTCAGAAAGGGTTGTATGATCAGAAGAGCAGACCACTTTTACCGCTAGCCGACGGACACGTGGTGCGTATGCAAAACGACAAAGGTCACGATCGCCTCAGTGTAATTTCTGGAGCTGCCTCCCAGCCACGTTCATACTTGGTCAATGCCAATGGTGGCACCTACAGACGCAATAGGCAACATATCGTGCCTGTGAATGAGCCAGCACCACCTCCATATTATCCTGCCGCACACGTGTACTTCCATCCACATCCAGCGGCATCGGCCCGACTGCAGCAGTATGACATCCTGTTTCTGATCCGTTTACTTCGCCTATGGCTACGCCACCTCCACCTGTGCCAACGTCTCCTGTTTTGTCACTGGGAATGCTGTTTCAATCTCCAACACCTACTTCACCTCCGATCGCGTCCCCAGTGATGGGAGGAGATGCAAAACTGTACTGTGCACGTAAGCCCACCGTAAAGTACCCGGGCTATGTTTATTGACACATACTATATGTGCTCTGTATCATCAGTAGTTTTACATTTGCATTTAATTCTTAAAGAAGGAGGGTGGGAGATTTGTGTGTTAGTATGTATATTACCACACAGGGATTGTGCATGCTGCACATTCTTTATGTCGCTCATACTGCTGATCCTCCCACAGGTTTGATAGTGAGTTCTCTCTCTCTCTCTAGTTAGACTAGCGGGGGAATGCATGGAGACGATATCACCTAGCGTTTCCTCCGCAGAGTCGCTAATAAAAGACTATGGATTCTAACAACTATGTATGAGTCTGATCATTTCAACAAAGTCTGATCCAGAAGATTAAGATATATGGGTTCCATGGTGGCTTAGGCATTTGAATTGAAAGCTGGTTTACTCATAGAAGACAGAGGATTGTGGTGGAATTATATTATTCTGGCTGGAGGTCACTGACCAGTGGAGTCATCACAGGATCTGTATTGAACCCTCTGTTATTTTATATGAACAACTTGGATGTAAATGTATTAAAGAAGGAACTGCAGATGCTGGAGACTGAAGAAGGGTCTCGACCCGAAACGTCGCCTATCTCCTTCGCTCCTTAGATGCTGCTGCACCCGCTGAGTTTCTCCAGCTTTTTGTGTACCCTGGATGTAAATGTAGATGGATTGGTTAGTAGTTTTATAGACAATGATAACATTGGAGGGGTTGTGGATAATGAGGAAGGCTGTCAAAGTACGTGGCCGGATATAGTTCAACAGCAGAAATGCGTGCGGAAATGGAGGTTGAATATAAGTGGAAAGTATACAGTCAATATCAAGAGGTATAGAAGGTTTATGGCATTCTCGCCCCTCATTAGTATGAGTATAAGAGTTAAGAGCTCATATTGCAGCTTTATTGGCCTTTGGCTATATTTGAGATATTGTTGGCAGCTCTGGTTGCCACATTACAGGAAGTTATGTGGGTTTTTTGAGAGGGTGCAGAGAGTCAATCAGAATGCCTGCTGGATTAGAGGGTATTAATCTCTCAAAAGGGGTTGACAGACTCGGATTGCTTTCTCTGGAAACTTTGGAGGCTGAGGAGAGAGACCTAATAGAAGCATATAAAATTATGAGAGGCAGAGATAAGCTAGGACAGCCAAAAAACTTTTTTTCCCAGGTGCACATGTCAAAGACTGGTGGACATAAACATAAGTAAGAGGGGCAACTGTATCATTGAAACAAGGCTAGGATATTGGTAATTAATAACAGAAAGTGCTGGAATTATTCACTTGATTGGACAACATTTAAGATGAGAGAAATAATGTTTCAACTTGATGCTCTTACATCAGAAATAGTAAAAGATGGAAATAAGATGTTTTATGTTGTGTGGAAGGAAGTGGAGTGCAGGCACCAAAAATGATGCTCATGACAGGGTTGGAAGCAAGGAAAATTGGATTAAATGGATGGCTTTGGTATCATCTTCATAATTGTGGTT
This sequence comes from Okamejei kenojei, assembly GCA_035221665.1. Taxonomy (NCBI): domain Eukaryota; kingdom Metazoa; phylum Chordata; class Chondrichthyes; order Rajiformes; family Rajidae; genus Okamejei; species Okamejei kenojei. The sequence goes on along the minus strand of CM069136.1, from coordinate 107,608,034 downwards.
GATCAATTTGGAGGAGGGATAAGTGGAGAGTGAATAACAAAAAAAAAAGTAGTGAAAAGAAGACAAAATCTGGAACACATCACCTGGTAAAAATCTGATTAAAGGAATGATGGAAATATTCAGCAAATTAGGAATTCATAGATTCATCTGTCATCGGAGCAGCATTATCTATCTATCTTTTCCTCTCAACCTTAGTCTCCTGCCTTCTCCCCATAACCTGTGACACTCTAATGCCCCTGTCCCACTTAGGAAACCTGAACGGAAACCTCTGGAGACCTTGCACCCCACCCAAGGTTTCTGTGAGGTTCCCGGAGGTTCCAGTCACTCTCCATGAGTCACCAGAGGTTTTGGTCACTTGCCTGGAAAGCCTTGACCGAAGTGTGAGCTGCATCTACTGATCAAAGATCCTATAGGATCTTTGTTTCTGACCACACACACACACACACACACACACACACACACACACACACACACACAACCACACACACACACACACACACACACACACACACACACACACACACACACACGCGAATGTGGGGGCCAGGGACAGCGGAGTGACCGGAACGTCCAGGAACCTCACGGAAACCTTGGGTGGGGCGCAAGGTCTCCAGAGGTTTCCGTTCAGGTTTCCTAAATGGGACAGGGGCATTACTAATCAAGAAGCTGTCAATTTCTGCTTTAAAATTACCTAACGACTTGGCCTCCACAGCAGTCTGTAGCAACAAATTCCACAATTCACCACTCTCTGACAAAATATCTCCTTTCTAAAGGTATGTCCTTTTAAGTTTACATTGCAGCTTATTGACCTTCTATCAGATCTAGCCAGTTCTGACTGGTAAAGCTGATTGACTGCAGTACTGCTGATTATTACAAGCCTAGTCAAAAAATGAAATGTTATTTCTTAAGCTTTAAGAAACAAAGAAATGCAGATGCTGGTTTAAATGAAAGGACACAAAATGCTGGAGTAACTCAACAGGTCAGGTTCGGACTTTACTTCAGATTGTTATATGTGCTGGAAACTGAACTATGAAATTCTTCTTTGCTGCAGCTTCCTCAAGAAGAAGGGTCCTGACCATTTTTCCTCAAACTTATATCGGCCTTTATTGTTTAAAGATAAAGGCAGGAACGTCAGAGTGAGAGAAGAATAGAGAATTAAACTGACAGGCAACTCAAGTCTCAGGGTCACCCTTCTGGGCTGAAATATTTTTGTCTTGGGAAAGGAAGGTTCTTTAATATATATCCATTCCAAAAGCAAATCCTTTCACAGATGGTGAGGGTTACCTTGCGTTTATTTCGTGTTGGCTCCATTTTTCTTTAATATGTTTCCCAGTCTAAATAGACTGGGAAACACATTCTGTAAATGGGCTGGATGGTTTGGAGTTTGTAAAATGTGTGCAGGATAGTTTTTTGCAGCAGTACATAGAGGTATCGACCAGAGAAGGGGCAGTGCTGGACCTCCTGTTAGGAAATGAGGCAGGTCAGGTGACGGAGGTATGCGTTGGTGAGCACTTCGGGACCAGTGATCACAATACCATTAGTTTCAATATAATTATGGAGAGAGTCAGAACTGGACCTAGGGTAGAGATTTTTGATTGGAGAAAGGCTAACTTTGAGTGAATGCGTAAAGATTTTAAAGGAGTGAATTGGGACACTTTGTTTCATGGGAAGGATGTAGAAGAGAAATGGAGGACATTTAAAGGGGAAATTGTAAGAGTACAGAATCTTTATGTCCCTGTTAGTTGAAAGGAAATAGTAAAAATTGGGAAAGAGCCATGGTTTTCAAGGGAAATTGGACACTTGTTTCGAAAAAAGAGAGATATCTACAATAATTATAGGAGGCATGGAGTAAATGAGGTGCTAGAGGAGTATAAAGAATGTAAAAAGAATCTTAAGAAAGAAATTAGGAAAGCTAAAAGAAGATATATGAGGTTGCTTTGGCAAGAAAGGTGAAAGTAAACCCAAAGGGTTTCTACAGCTATATTAATAGCAAAAAGGATAACGAGGGATAAAATTGGACCATTAGAGAACCAGAATGGACAGCTATCTGCAGAGCCAAAAGAGATGGGGGAGATATTGAACAATTTCTTTTCTTCGGTATTCACCAAGGAGAAGGATATTGAATTTGGTGAGTTAAGGGGAAAGAGTAGAGTAGCTATGGAAACTATGAGATTCAAAGAGGAGGAAAGTACTGACACTTTGAAAAATATAAAAGTGATAAGTCTCCAGGTCCTGACAGGATATTCCCTAGGACATTGAGGGAAGTTAGTGTAGAAATAGCAGGAGCTATGACAGAAATATTTCAAATGTCATTAGAAACGGGAATAGTGCCGGAGGATTGGCGTACTGCGCATGTTGTTCCATTGTTTAAAAAGGGTTCAAAGAATAAACCTAGCAATTATAGACCTATTAGTTTGACGTCAGTGTGGGCAAATTAATGGAAAGGATACTTAGAGATAATATATATATAAGCATCTGGATAAATAGGGTCTGATCAGGAACAGTCAACATGGATTTGTGCCTGGAAGGTCATGTTTGACAAACCTTCTTGAATTTTTTGAAGCGGTAACTAGGGAAATTGATAGGGTAAAGCAGTGGATGTTGTCTATATGGATTTCAATAAGGCCTTTGACAAGGTTCCCCATGGAAGGTTGGTTAAGAGGTTCAATCTTTGGGTGTTAATGCGGAGTAGCAAGATGGATTCAACAGTGGCTGAATGGGAGATGTCAGAGAGTAATGGTGGATGGCTGTTTGTCAGGTTGGAAGCCGGTGACCAGTGGGGTGCCTCAGGGATCTGTGTTGGGTCCATGTTGTTTGTCATGTACATCAATGATCTGGATGATGGGGTGGAAAATTGGATAAGTAAGTATGCAGATGATACTAAGATAGGTGGTGTTGTGGATAATGAAGTAGATTTTCAAAGTGTACAGAGAGATTTGGGCCATTTGGAAAAGTGGGCTGAAAGATGGCAGATGGAGTTTAATGCTGATAAGTGTGAAGTGCTACATCTTGGCAGGACAAATCAAAATAGGACGTACATGGTAAATTTCACACAGAGAGTGGTGAGTCTCTGGAACTCTCTGCCACAGAGGGTAGTTGAGGCCAGTTCATTGGCTAGATTTAAGAGTGAGTTGGATGTGGCCCTTGTGGCTAAGGGGATCAGAGGGTATGGAGAGAAGGCAGGTACGGGATACTGAGTTGGATGATCAGCCATGATCATAGTGAATGGCGGTGCAGGCTCGAAGGCTGAATGGCCTACTCCTGCACCTAATTTCTATGTTTCTATGTTTAAATGGTAGGAATTGAGGAATGCTGTGGAACAGAGGGATCTAGGAATAACTGTGCATAGTTCCTGAATGTGGAATCGCATGCAGATAGGGTGGTAAAGAAAGCCTTTGGTGTGCTGGCCTTTATAAATCAGAGCATTGAATATAGGAGTAGGGAAGTAATGTTAAAATTGTACAAGGCATTGGTAAGACCAATTCTGGAGTATGGTGTACAATTTTGGTCGCCTAGTTATAGGAAGGATGTCAACAAAATAGAGAGAGTACAGAGGAGATTTACTAGAATGTTGCCAGGGTTCCAGCAACTATGTCACAGAGAAAGGTTGAACAAGTTAGGTCTTTATTCTTTGGAGCGCAGAAGGTTAAGGGGGGACTTGATTGAGGTCTTTAAAATGATGAAAGGGATAGACAGAGTTGACGTGGATACGGTTTTCCCATTGAGGGTAGGGAAGTTTCAAACAAGAGGGCATGACATGAGAATTAAGGGACAGAGGTTTAGGGGTAACGTGAGGGGGAACTTCTTTACTCAGAGGGTGGTGGCTGTGTGGAATCAGCTTCCAGCAGAAGTGGTGGAAGCAGGATCGATTTTAACATTTAAGAGTAAAGTGGATAGGTATATGGACGTGAAGGGAATGGAGGGGTATGGTCTGAGTGCGGGTAGATGGGACTAGGGGAAAACAAATGGTCGGCATGGACTGGAAGGGCCGAGAGGGCCTGTTTCCGTGCTGTAATTGTTATATGGTTATATGGTTATATGTTAATCTTGACAAAGCTTGGAGGAAAGACTAGCTGGAAAAAAATGTTAATTTCATTTCTTCATGACATTGTGCTCCACATCTATGACAGAACCAAATGTTGCAACTTGATGACCAAACATCAGATCTAGCCAGTTCTGACATGAACTGAAAGGCTGAAGTTCCTTTTCATACACTTTCCAAGCGACTGTCTGCCCACTATGTGTTCAGTTTGAAATGGTGATTTTGAGTAGACTTAAAAGGCATTCAGATATGAGCTGTTTCTTTGTTTCTTAGCATGATAATTTTTCAATGACCTGCCATAGTTTGTTAAAATTATCATGAATTTTCAGAGGCTTAACAGAAAATAAATGTTCCTTCTACAACGTGATTCTCAAGCAAGGAGGTTAGCTCGGACAAGCCAGGGAACTACAGGCCAGTGAACCTGACTCGTGGTGGGAATGTTGTTTGAGGGGATTTTTAGAGACAGAACTACCAATATTTGGATAGGTGGGGACTGCCTAGAAATGGTTTATGATTGGGAAATCATGTCTCAAAAATTTGTTAAGAGTTTTCTTTAGCAAGTTTAGGTTTAGGTTTATTATTATCAAATGTCTTAATATATAGTGAAAAACTTTGTTTTGCATGCTATCTAAACAGATCAAATATTCAAGTCAAACTGCAATAGATAGAATAAAGGTGAAGATAGAGTGCAGAATGTACTTCACAGCATTATAATGCAACAGTTCCACAGACAAAGTCCAATGTCAACAATGGGGTTATGGTGCATCGGACAGTACCCTACCTTATGAAAAGCCTAAACATTATTCTATGTATCTATGCACTGTAAATGGCTTGATTGTAGTCATGTATTGTCTTTCTGCTGACTAGATAGCACGCAGCAAAAGCTTTTCACTGTATCTCGGTACACATGACAATAAACTAAACTGGACTGTTGAGACGCCTGATAACAGAGGTAAATAAGCTGTTCCTGAGCCTGGTGGTGTGTGCTTTCAAGCTTCAGTATTGTAGATGATATGTGTGTACACCTTTAAGTGATAGTAACGATGTCCATGCTAACCACTCCCCCACCAGTTAGTATAATTGTAACCCACTCGCCCCTAGCTCTCTCTCTAGTGTTCGTGACAGACCACGTACAGCCAGGGCTATGTATAATGTATGCTTAATAAAGTACTGACGACTTTAAGGTGTCTGTGTACCTTCTCTAAATGGTGTCAGAAGTGGGATTTGAACCCACGCACCCATTCCTGTGCTCTACTGTTTGCACTCACCCTGGCGCATGAGACGTGGTCGCCCTGTCACTCACTGTTTGTTTTGGTAGAGGAAGGATGTAGATAATATGTGTGTACACCTTTAAGTGATAGTAACGATGTCCATGCTAACCACTCCCCCACCAGTTAGTATAATTGTAACCCACATGCCCCTAGCTCTCTCTCTAGTGTTCGTGACAGACCACGTACAGCCAGGGCTATGTATAATGTATGCTCAATAAAGTACTGACGACTTTAAGGTGTCTGTGTACCTTCTCTAAAAGTATCTTCTGCCTTACAGAAGTAGAGAGAAGAAGGAATCACCAGGGTGGAATGTCTGACTATGCTGCTTGCCTTTTGAGGAGGATGGGTGGGTAAAAAAGGTTTTTGGCATACTGAATTTTATCAGTCAAGGCCCTGAGTAAAGGATAGGTGGTGATAGGAATAGTAAATGAAATGTTCCATACCTGGACACCTGAGAAGTATTCATTCTTTAGGGAACGGGGTTCCCCTCTTCTATCACAGATAAGGCCCTCACATGTGTCTCCTCTGTATCCCATGGTTCCGCTCTTCCTCCTCCCCCCAGCCGCAACAGGGACGAGTTGCATTAGTCTTCACCCTTCACCCCATCAATCGTCGCATACAACACATCATCCTCTGACATTTTTGCCATCCCCAATGGGATCCCATCACTAGTCATATATTGCCATCTCCACTCTTTTCTCCGTTCCGCAGAGACCGTTCCGTCCACAATTCCCTGGTTCACTCATCCTTTCCCACCCAAACCACACCTGGAACTGTGGGAGATGCAACACTTGTCCTTATACCTCCTCCCTCAACTCCATCCAGGGACCTCTATAGTCCATTCAGGTGAGGTAGAGGTTTACTTGCACCTCCATCAACCTTATCCATTGTATCCGTAGTTCTTGGTGTAGGCATCTATATATCAGCGATATCAAGCGCAGATTGGATGATGTTTCACTTAACACGCTCAGTCTATGCAATCTCCCAGTTGTCAAAAATTTTAACTTCCCTTCCGATTCTTATTATGACCTTTCTGTCCTGGGCCTCTTCCACTGTCAGAGTGAAGCCATGTGCAAATTGGAGGAACAGCACCTCATATTTTACTACTGAATAGGCAATGTCGACTAGCTTGGATGCGCATCTTGGTCTGTAAGGCCAGGTTGGACTGAAACGCCTGTTGCAATGTTGTGTTATACTTTGACTCTCATCATGTAAATCATCAGTAGGATATTTATGGATAATTGGCCTTCATGTGGAGATTGTTGAAAATATGGAACCTAATACCATTTGAGATATCTTCTTATGGTTTTTACCAGTGCATGTAAGCTTTATCATGATCTATCTTCTTCACCTCAGATTTCTGAGTATGGAATTTCATTTGACAATTGCATGTCCTTGGAATTGGAATGCTGGTGGATCAAAACAACAATATGATAAATAATATGGTAAATAGTCAAAAGACTTGCACCAACCTTACCACATTGGTAAAAACATTCTAAGTCCTAGATTAATCAAACAAAATTGAAACATAGAAACATAGAAACATAGAAACATAGAAATTAGGTGCAGGAGTAGGCCATTCAGCCCTTCGAGCCTGCACCGCCATTCAATATGATCATGGCTGATCATCCAACTCAGTATCCGTACCTGCCTTCTCTCCATACCCTCTGATCCCCTTAGCCACAAGGGCCACATCCAACTCACTCTTAAATATAGCCAATGAACTGGCCTCAAACTACCCTCTGTGGCAGAGAGTTCCAGAGACTCACCACTCTCTGTGTGAAAAAATTCTTTCTCATCTCGGTCTTAAAGGATTTCCCCCTTATCCTTAAGCTGTGACCCCTTGTCCTGGACTTCCCCAACATCGGGAACAATCTTCCTGCATCTAGCCTGTCCAACCCCTTAAGAATTTTGTAAGTTTCTATAAGATCCCCTCTTAATCTCCTAAATTCCAGAGAGTATAAACCAAGTCTATCCAGTCTTTCTTCATAAGACAGTCCTGACATCCCAGGAATCAGTCTGGTTGGAAGGATTAGGCCAGGTGACAAAAATCTTAGTTGATGAAAATGCTAAGGAATGGACCAGGCATGTGAGAATTTTGCAGGTAGGAGGGTATTTCAAAGACTACCCATTGGAATAAGATAACAAAGCTCCAAAATAGTCATGAAAAGGAACCAGAATTATAATAGTAAAGACATTTCGTAGGGCTGGAAGATAAAGCAGAAATTAGAAGGAGTGGGATTTGGTCATAGATTAATTTGAAAATAAGTATATAAACGATCTCATATATTTAAATGCTCTTGACAAATTGACAGAATCTATGATAATGGCTCATGAAACAGCCACCTTAAACATTGGTTCCAAGAGAACAAGAGCATGCACAGGCTGAAGGCAGGAGTAAGGATGTTATAAGCTTGAAGTATTTTCAGATATGGTGCATGTATTGAACATTCCTCTTTTATCAATGATGTTTAAATTCCCGCATCCACTCATTACCACAAATGATGAGATGGAGATTCAGAAATTGGAAACTATAAGAAAGATTATTTTTTGAATGATTCAAGATCTTTATTTTTCCTTTTTAAGTCCAGTCGTCCAGTAAATATTAATGAAATGGACTTCATTTGCCATTTTTAATTCCAGGCTCCACTTTTAATTCAGGTGATCCAAACTGTAATTTAGTTGAAAACATTTCTTAAGTCTTTGCCAAGTTAAAGGTTCACAGGATTTGATTGTATTATATTTGAAGAAAGACTTTCAAGTGTGATCAAAGGTATTCTGAACAGTCACTTCAAATCTAACTGGGTAACTATTCTACTTACTTTTGTTCTTATCTTTAGAAATTCCATTCTGAATCAACAAAGACCATCATTATTCAAGATCTCAGGAGGACTACAACAGCTATCTCCTGAAGCATGTAGAACAAATCATATTGGCTACAGGTGAAGATGCAACAATGCCTTCGACTTGGGAAATATACATTTACCAATAGTTAAGGCTTATAATAATCAAATGTAAATTTTCGGCTCATTCACATATGGCTCCCTATCTATCAAATTGAAGTACCTGGAGCAGTAAGAGGTGCTGCATTTAGCTCCGCTCCCGAAAAACGCGCTATAAGCGCTAAAAAGCCTGTAAAAGAAAACGAGACCTATTCAAAAACACTCACTGGGGATGCCTGATGTCGCATAAGTGACGTAATCAGAAATCACCACAAACTAACGGGGATACCGGCACTTTAAATGCCGAAACGGAATTTACCTAAACCACCCCTGACAAGACCTCTAACCAGACCGTGGCTCACTCAAGAGTTGGAGAAAACACCTCAAACAACTCCAGAAGGATCTGAAGAGGAAGAAACGGAAGGACTAAGAATTATTGCTGATATGGAAGCAAAAGTGAAAGAACAAGAACAATCTCGAAGAGAAGCTGTGTCAAGGACTTTGTTGATATGTTGCATTAAGAGATTTCACTGCTGTCGTCTCAGCTGGGAAAGTTAGAAACAAGATTGGATGTCGGGAATAAGGACATTGTCGATAAAATTGGTACTCTACAGGGCCGTATTGAAGAAGTAGATACCGATCTATGAGAAGAAATTGAACGGGTTGAAGAAGATTGCAATAAAAAGCTGGAGTCCATTTTCACAACTTCTGCAGAACAAAACAATGCTATTAAAGATCTGGAAACTTTGACTAAGGATATGTCTGAAGCAATGAAGAGAATGAAAGAAGATCTAGACCGAGTTTCTGGGCAACTGGCCAGAATGACCGACAAATGCCTCGTTCTCGAAACTCGGTCTAGACGGCAGAGCTTAAGGATAGTTGGAGTGAAAAAAGGAAAGGAAACTTGAATACATCCTCGGGATTTCACTGCCAACCTACTTCAACAAGTACTCAAGCTGTCTGAAAGACCGAAAGTAGATGCTGCACACCGAGTTCAGAGAGCATACTGGAGGGCCGGAGCCCCACCAAGACAGATAATCCTGAAACTTCATGACAGAGCAGTTCTTGAAGACATTATGAAATAAATACCATTCGGAAAAAATCTGATGTTCGAAGGAGAAACTGTAAGATTCTTCAGAGACTGTCCAGCAGGTGGCGAAGAAACGTGCCCTTTTTACAAAGACCTGGCTGATTCCTAAAGGAATTCCAAAGCTAAGATATGGAATAATATACTCTGCCAAACTGAAGGTCACATATAATGATGGAGCATTTCTTTACTGATCCAGTTAAGTCTTTACTGATCCAGAAGACTTAAAAAAGGACATTAAAGGATAAGTAAAATGTCACGGCTTTGCTGATGTATACCTTTTATATATATTTATAGGGGGTAAACTGAGAGAATATGCCTTTTTAAATAAAAATAAGTACAAATGTTGCAGATAAGATGGCCGACTAATTTGTATGTGCTTATGTTTAGACATCTTATCAGGTTTGAAATTCAACATGACCGCCTAAAGGACAAAATATTTACGAATTAAAGATTTAATAAAATGGAACTACGCAGTATAGAAAACAAATTAAATGGAGTGGAACGTAATAATCCACTATCAAAAAGATATAAATAATTATATACTAACACATAAATAATTGGACTCTTATGCATTTTAATCTAAAATGCAATATCATAACCAAAAAATGATTCATTACTTTTTAAAGCCAATATTGAATATTCTTTAGATCTATGATCTCTAGTTAAAATTTATTGGATTGATATACTAAAATATGTTTAATTGATTTTGGTGGACAAATTCCCAGATATGCCCAGGCCAAACCGACAAGCTGGAAGGGAGTAAAACAGATGGCAGGCAGCCAAGACTGAATTCTTGGTTAACCCCTTCAAACCAGCTGATTCTTACCCAAATATATTGGGGTTTGTCTTCGAAGTTAAATATAGCAATTAAATAGTAAATACTTATTCAGTTTAAGATATCAGAGGAACTAATTATAGTACATGCTTGCTTGTTTCCTCTTTGAATATATTATCCGATTTTAACCTGTTCTTTCTTTTTCATAATGCTTAATGTAATTTGACATCTACGGAAGGCTACACTAATTCTTCTTCCACCATTTGGTGTTTTTTCACACAGTATTTTTAAATACTGTCTTTTCATATAATTTATGTTATTTAGCACTTTTTTTATTGTTATATTTAGGGCATATTTTCAAGGGATATACCTACAGAGTTCAGCAACTGGGAGCACCCACCCAACACACAGAAAGTTGAGGTATTGTGTTGCACCATCTGAAATAAAGGAACCAATATAACTTACAATACAAGACGACCCTCAAAAGAATATTGGAGGAATTACGTTTTGTAGCTGGAATATAAGGGGCGCTAATGAGCCATTTAAAAGGGGTAAGATTCTTGCCCAATTAAAATCACTCAATGCCAATATAATATTTCTACAGGAAACACATCTGAAAGTTCAAGCTCAGACCAGGCTGTAGGCAAATTGGATAGGTCAAACATATCACTCGTCCTATCTCTCTAAAGCCAGGGGTACCACAATTATAATTCGTAAAGGCATACCATTTAAACATAAAAATACCATCACAGACAAAGAGGGGAGGTATGTTATAGTATCTGGAGAAATACACTCAACCCCACTCACCATGGTAAATATTTATGCTTCTAATTTTGATAGCCCGCAATTCTTTAATAAAATCCTGAATATAATCTCTGAGTCTAATCACCAAAACGTGATAATCGGGGGAGATTTTAATTGTGTTCTGGATCAATACCTTGATAATTCTGCCCAACAAAAGAGACTTAATATAAAATCAAAATCCAGTGAACCTTTGAATACATACATAAAAAAATACAAATATAAGAGATTTATGGAGGATTGCAAACCCTGCCGGAAGAGAATACTCCTTTTATTCATCAGTACATAAAACCTATACATTGACTATTTCCTAGTGAACACAAAATTAATCCCCTTTACAACTAACCCTAAATATCATAATAGTGTCATCTCTGATCATTCTCCGCCAACCTTCTCCTTAATGCTAGAAGAAATGTTCAATAAAAAATTGGAGGTTTAATCCTCAAATACTAAACAATCCAGATGGTTGTAAATATTTAAAACAACAGATGGAACTTTTCTTTGAGACCAATGATACCCCAGATATCTCCCTATTATGGGAATCTTTTAAGGCGTTTATTAGAGGCTCAATTATTTCATACCATGCTTTTCAAAATAAAAAGAATAGGACAGAACAATTGCAACTAGAAGAACAGATTACACAACTTGATTTGGAAAACATGAAAGATCCACTATGGATAAACACAACAAGATAGGAATATTTAAATTTAAACTAAACCAAATTTTATCTTCAAAAGTTATTAGATTATTTCAAATTACAAAACGGGAAAATTTCGAATTTGGCGATAAGCCACACAAACTGTTTGCACGTCAGTTGAAAAAAGTTGAAAAGGATCAGACTATTCTAAAAAATCAAATCAGACAAAGGCGAATTGTTAATGCTGCCCAAAGACATTAACGAAAGATTTGCCCAATTTTATCAAAATTTATATACATCCAAAACATCAACAGAAAGCAGTAAAATTACAAACTTTCTGGACAACTGTAATCTCCCAACACTTAGCCCGCTGGAACAAGAGGAATTAGGAGCACAGGTTTCAATCAAAGAAATAGAAGATACTAAATAGAAGAGAATAAATTCACTGAAGAACGGTAAAACAACGGGACCAGGTGGGTTCAGTAATCAATTTTATAAAAGATTTCAAGAGATAATTTCACCACGTTTACACAAGCTTTATACATATGCATTTAAAGAACAGACATTACCACAAACACTAGCTGAATCAACTATCACACTTATACCCAAAAAAGATAAAGATCTAGAAGCCCCCAGTTCATATAGAGCAATTGCCCTGCTAAATACAGATCAGAAAATATTAGCAAAAACTTTGGCAAGAAGATTATTACGTTAATAAATTAATACATTTGGATCAAAAGGGGTTCATACCCAAGAGACATTCATTTAATAACTTGAGACATCTTTTTAATATAATGTACTCACATAAAATTGAAGAAGACTTATCAATTATTTCATTAGATGCAGAAAAAGCATTTAACCAAGTAGTATGGAAATACCTTTTCACAGTACTGCAAAAATTTCAGATGGGAGAGAATTTTATTTCATTGATAAAATTACTATATGATAGGTCGGCTGCCAGAATATTGACCAACCTCATACTTTCTCCAAAATTTCAACTATCCAGGGGCAATAGACAGGTTGTGCATTATCACCCCTGTTATTCGCCTTTGCGATTGAACCCTTAGCAAAAAGTATACATCGGAACATTCACCGTTATAATACTAAACATTCCAATAATAAAATATAATTATATGCAGATGATTATACATTATGAATTCTCAAAGATATTAAATCTTATAGAGGAATTCGGTTCCGTCTCAGGATATAGAATAAACTGGAACAAAAGTGAAATTATGGCAATAAAACTGCAAGAGCCAATACATCTTTTAAGGTTCCGTTTTAGAATTGCCACAGAAAAATTTAAATATCTGGGTATCCAAGTAACCAGAAAATATAATTATTAATTCAATGCAAAATTTCCGCCTTAAGTTACTAAATTAAACGCTCTTATTCAACTCTGGAAAACACTTCCCTTGTCTCTAATAGGCAGACTTTCCGCCCACAAATTATCTATTTATTTCAATCAATACCTATATATCTACCTAATTTTTTTTTTAAATCTTGATTCCCGGATTACAAACTTTATTTGGGATTATAAATCACATAGAATTCATAAACAACATCTACGTAAGCCCAAAGAAATGAGCAAATTGGCGCTCCCCAATTTCTTATACTACTATTGGGCAGCGAATATTAAAAATGTAATTTACTGGTTGGATAACGCATGCCAACAGGTAGACTGGTTAGTAATGGAGAGAGAGAGGATTGATCGCCTTTTAATATAGGCACGAACCTTCTCTCCCCAATAAAGTTGAAGAACACAATATATGAGAAAAATCCGATTATTCACAGCACCTTACGAATTTGGAGACAAGTAAAATCTACTTTTAAACTAAGAAATCTATCTCTTCTTTCACCAATGGCGAATAACCCGTCGTTCAAGCCATCTATTATAGATAGAACATTTATTTATTGGGAAAGACTAGGAATTAAAAAAGGTTGGAGATTTGTACGAGATGGGAAATCTCCTATCATTCCAGAAATTACAGTCGAAATAAAATCTGAAAGGTAATCAATATTTTAGATATCTTCAAATTCGAGATTATTTGAAAACATATACTCACGATTATCAAACTCTGCTGCCAGATATATTAGATGAAGGTATGAATAGAAACTCTGACGCAAATAATCTAATATCATACTTGTACAATATCCTTCTAAATATAGAAATCCCATCATCAGACGCAATTAGAAGAGAAAGGGAAGAGGAATTAGGTCTAAAAATCTCCAAAGACAGATGGGAAAAATATCTCTTATATATACATAATTGTTCGATTAATGTTAGACACATTTTAAAGAGGCAGAGAAGGGAAGCACTCGGATCCAAAATGTAGGCGAAGAAGATGAAAAAGATAATAGACCGAGAATAAGGGATGGTGGGTTTCTAAAATGTGTATATTTTAATGCTAGGAGCATTGTAAGTAAGGTGGACGAACTTAGAGCCTGGATTGACACCTGGAAATATGATGTTGTGGCAATCAGTGAAACATGGTTGCAGGAGGGCTGCGATTGGAAACTAAATATTCCAGGATTTCGTTGCTTCAGGTGTGATAGAATTGGAGGGACCAGAGGGGGAGGTGTTGCATTGCTTGTCTGAGAAGATATTACACCAGTTCTTTGGCAGGATAGATTAGAGGGCTCGTCTAGGGAGGCTATTTGGGTGGAACTGAGAAGTGGGAACGGTGTAGCAACACTTTTAGGGGTGTATTATAGACCGCCAAATGGGGAGCGTGAATTGGAAGAGCAAATATGTAAGGAGACAGCAGATATTAGTAGTAAGCGCAAGGTAGTGATTATGGGAGATTTCAATTTTCCAAAAATAGACTGGGAATCACATTCTGTAAATGGACTGGATGGTTTGGAGTTTGTAAAATGTGTGCAGGATAGTTTTTGCAGCAGTACATAGAGGTATCGACCAGAGAAGGGGCAGTGCTGGACCTCCTGTTAGGAAATGAGGCAGGTCAGGTGACGGAGGTATGCGTTGGTGAGCACTTCGGGACCAGTGATCACAATACCATTAGTTTCAATATAATTATGGAGAGAGTCAGAACTGAACGTAGGGTAGAGATTTTTGATTGGAGAAAGGCTAACTTTGAGGGAATGCTTAAGGATTTTAAAGGAGTGAATTGGGACACTTTGTTTCATGGGAAGGATGTAGAAGAGAAATGGAGGACATTTAAAGGGGAAATTGTAAGAGTACAGAATCTTTATGTCCCTGTTAGGTTGAAAGGAATTAGTAAAAATTGGAAAGAGCCATGGTTTTCAAGGGAAATTGGACACTTGTTTCGAAAAAAGAGAGATATCTACAATAATTATAGGAGGCATGGAGTAAATGAGGTGCTAGAGGAGTATAAAGAATGTAAAAAGAATCTTAAGAAAGAAATTGGGAAGGCTAAAAGAAGATATGAGGTTGCTTTGGCAAGAAAGGTGAAAGTAAACCCAAAGGGTTTCTACAGCTATATTAATAGCAAAAGGATAACGAGGGATAAAATTGGACCATTAGAGAACCAGAATGGACAGCTATCTGCAGAGCCAAAAGAGATGGGGGAGATATTGAACAATTTATTTTCTTCGGTATTCACAAGGAGAAGGATATTGAACTCGGTGAGTTAAGGGGAAAGAGTAGAGTAGCTATGGAAACTATGAGATTCAAAGAGGAGGAAGTACTGACACTTTTGAAAAATATAAAAGTGGATAAGTCTCCAGGTCCTGACAGGATATTCCCTAGGACATTGAGGGAAGTTAGTGTAGAAATAGCAGGAGCTATGACAGAAATATTTCAAATGTCATTAGAAACGGGAATAGTGCCGGAGGATTGGCGTACTGCGCATGTTGTTCCATTGTTTAAAAAGGGTTCAAAGAATAAACCTAGCAATTATAGACCTATTAGTTTGACGTCAGTGGTGGGCAAATTAATGGAAAGGATACTTAGAGATAATATATATAAGCATCTGGATAAACAGGGTCTGATCAGGAACAGTCAACATGGATTTGTGCCTGGAAGGTCATGTTTGACAAACCTTCTTGAATTTTTTGAAGCGGTAACTAGGGAAATTGATGAGGGTAAAGCAGTGGATGTTGTCTATATGGATTTCAGTAAGGCCTTTGACAAGGTTCCCCATGGAAGGTTGGTTAAGAAGGTTCAATCTTTGGGTGTTAATGGCGGAGTAGCAAGATGGATTCACCAGTGGCTGAATGGGAGATGTCAGAGAGTAATGGTGGATGGCTGTTTGTCAGGTTGGAAGCCAGTGACCAGTGGGGTGCCTCAGGGATCTGTGTTGGGTCCACTG
The DNA here is from genome assembly GCA_035221665.1 of Okamejei kenojei. Classification (NCBI taxonomy): domain Eukaryota; kingdom Metazoa; phylum Chordata; class Chondrichthyes; order Rajiformes; family Rajidae; genus Okamejei; species Okamejei kenojei. The sequence goes on along the minus strand of CM069136.1, from coordinate 107,592,184 downwards.
TTGTTTGTCATGTACATCAATGATCTGGATGATTGGGTGGAAAATTGGATAAGTAAGTATGCAGATGATACTAAGATAGGTGGTGTTGTGGATAATGAAGTAGATTTTCAAAGTCTACAGAGAGATTTGGGCCATTTGGAAAAGTGGGCTGAAAGATGGCAGATGGAGTTTAACGCTGATAAGTGTGAAGTGCTACATCTTGGCAGGACAAATCAAAATAGGACGTACATGGTACATGGTAGGGAATTGAGGAATGCTGTGGAACAGAGGGATCTAGGAATAACTGTGCATAGTTCCCTGAAGGTGGAATCGCATGTAGATAGGGTGGTAAAGAAAGCCTTTGGTGTGCTGGCCTTTATAAATCAGAGCATTGAATATAGGAGTAGGGAAGTAATGTTAAAATTGTACAAGGCATTGGTAAGACCAATTCTGGAGTATGGTGTACAATTTTGGTCGCCTAGTTATAGGAAGGATGTCAACAAAATAGAGAGAGTACAGAGGAGATTTACTAGAATGTTGCCAGGGTTCCAGCAACTATGTTACAGAGAAAGGTTGAACAAGTTAGGTCTTTATTCTTTGGAGCGCAGAAGGTTAAGGGGGGACTTGATTGAGGTCTTTAAAATGATGAAAGGGATAGACAGAGTTGACGTGGATACGTTTTTCCCATTGAGGGTAGGGAAGATTCAAACAAGAGGGCATGACATGAGAATTAAGGGACGGAAGTTTAGGGGTAACGTGAGGGGGAACTTCTTTACTCAGAGGGTGGTGGCTGAGTGCAGGTAGATGGGACTAGGGGAAAACAAATGGTTGGCACGGACTGAAAGGGCCGAGAGGGCCTGTTTCCGTGCTGTAATTGTTATATGGTTAGATGGTTATATGGTTAATGTAATCCATAAATTTGTTGTAATTCTTGAAATGAAAGGAAAGAATTTTCCCTTTAGAGATCTCCCGTCTTATTAATTCCCTTATTTTTCCATTATAAAAAGCCTTTATCCATCATTGAAGGTTTAAATGTAACATTATTTACAATGGTAAGGGCTAGTGGTATAGATTCCAATTTTAATGTTTTCTTTATTTGTTTCCAGATACGTATTCCACTTTCTATTTTAGGGTTTTCACTATATGTTTTCTTACCTATTTTTAATATTGGCAAATATTATCGAACTAATTTCAAAAGGAGAACAATCTTCTTTTTCCATTTTTAACCAAATTGGTTGTTTATCTGTCTCTACTAACCAAAAATTCATATTTTTATTATTAATTGCCCAGTAATAAAACATAACGTTTGGTAGTGCAACCATTTATTTTTGATTTACATACATTTTTTAAATTTATTCTGTGGCTCTTATAATCCCAGATAAAGTTGGTAACTAAAGAGTCCACCTCCCTAAAGAAAATTTTAGGAAGATATATCGGAATTAATTGGAAAAGATATAGTAATTGCGGAAGAAAAATCATTTTTATTACATTAATTTTACCTAGCATTGAGATGGGTAGAGTTTTCCAATATAAAATGTTCTTATTTAATTTATTCAATAAGAGTGGGAAGTTGGATTTAAATAAAGAATCAAATCTTTTTGTTACATAAATTCCAAGAGATTTGATTTTTTGGTTTGTTATCTTAAAAGGAAATTGTTGTAATATATGTAAGTTATTTACCATTATTGGCATGTTCACTTTTATTCCAATTAATACTATATCCTGAAAAAGATCCAAATTCAGTTATTAATTTTAATACATTTTGGATACTAATTTCCGGTTTTGTAATATAAAGTAATACATCATCCGCATATAAGGAGATTTTATTTTCAGTATCTCTGGTATCATACCCATATATTTCAGGATGTGATCTCACATGTTGAGCTAATGGTTCTATTGCAAGTGCAAATAGTAGTGGGGATAAAGGGCAACCTTGTCTACAGCCTCGAGATAGACTGAATTTAGTTGATAGCGTTTGATTTGTTATTATTATGGCTGTTGGGTTAGTGTTTAATAATTTGACCCAAGTAATAAACTTCTCTCCCAATTTAAAAGTTTCCATAACCGAAAACAAGTAAGACCATTCCACCTGGTCGAAGGCTTTCTCCGCATCTAACTAAATAACTACTAGATCTTTATTAATACCTCTTTTCGAGTATATAATATTGAATAAACGTCTCAGGTTATATGAGGAATATCGTTTTGGTATAAATCCTGTTTGATCGGGATGAATTAATTCATTAATAACTGTACTTAGCCTTTGTGCTAATATTTTAGTTAATATCTTTTGATCAGTGTTTAAAAGAGCTATACCTCTAAATGATCCTGGGTCATCCAGATCTTTTTCTATTTTAGGTATAAGTGTTATAATAGATTCATTTAACATTTCTGATAGTTTCTGCTGTGTATAAATATATTCATATAGTGTCTTCAAGCGTGGTGCAATCAGATCATAAAATATTTTATAAAATTCCGAGCCAATACCATCTGGTCCCGGTGTTTTACCATTTTTTAATGATCTGATAGATTCTTGGATTTCTTTTACTGAAATTTCAGCATTTAATGATTCTCTATTTTGTGAATCCAACCCATTCAGATTACATTTTTTTTAAATGCTTCTATTCCTATCCTGTTTTCTGTCATTTTAGCAGAGTATAAGTTTTTATAATATTGTAAAAATCTCTCATTAATATCGTTAGGTTGTATTAAAAGTTCGCCATTATGTGATTTAATCCTATGGATTATTTTTTCTCCCTCCATCTTCCTTAATTGGCGAGCCAATAATTTTTTAGGTTTATCTCCAAATTCAAACTGTAATTGTTTAGTGTATTGATAAAGTTTTACAACTTGATCTGAATATATTTTATTTAATTTATATTTCAATGCTGCGATTTTATTATGTATTGTTATGGATGGATTAGCTGCATTCTCTGTGTCTAGTTGTTTAATCTCCTTTTCCAGTGCCTGTTGATCCCTCCGATTCTTTTTATTATAAAATGCTTGAGAGGAAATCATAATTCCACGGAGATATGCTTTAAAAGTTTCCCATAATAAGGAAGAAGCTATTTCCGGTCTATCATTTATTTCAAAGAAAATCTTGATCTGTTCTGTAATATATTCCTGATTACAGACTTCCGCTGGCGTTATGGAGGGCTAGAGGTTAACGCCAGCCAGCTCCTCATAAAAAACAGGAAAAAACCGGGGATTAATGGACCTACCTGTTGCTTGCTGCCTGCTGCCTGCCGTCTCTGCACCGATTGCTGTGAGCGACGTCATCAGGCGCGCGACTTGTTATGGCTACACAGCGCAGCCCACCCGAAAAATTGAAAAGTCGAACTACCAGGCTGAGACCGGGGGAAGGCCTGACTGAAGCCTCGGACTCAGGTAGGACGTTATCCCAAGAAGATGTGATGAAAAAAACGACGAAAAAAACGGAAAGTGAAGAACTTAAAACTTTTATTTCACGTGAAATTGCTGGTTTAAAGGAGGAAATAAACCAGATGAATACTGAAATGAAAGAATTGAAACTTGAAATTAATACCAATATTAATACTAAGACTAAGAAAATATCGGAAGATTTGAAGAAAGAAATCGCAGAAATGATGATTGAAATGTCAAAGGAGATGAATGATAAGATAAAAAATGTGAAAACTGATTTTGAAGAAAGGCTGAATCCTGTGGAGAAGGCACTGGACCAACAGACGGCTGGCATAAAAAGCCTTGAAGAACTAGCCGATACAAGTGCTCCGACTACAGCAAAGCTTATCACAGAAAATGGACGTCTAACGGATTTACTGACCAAAATAGCCGAGAAATGTACTGAACTAGAAGGTCACCAGAGAAGACAAAACCTAAGAATTGCGGGTATTCCTGAAGGGGGAGAGAAAGATAAAGATCCCCGAGAATTTATTGCGAATTTACTGAAAAATGTTTTATCTCTGGAACAAAAGCCTTTGCTAGCCCGAGCACACGGACTGATGAGACGTCAGACAAGACCAAATGCTCCCCCAAGACAAATGAAAATAAAAGTACAATACGACCACGTCTTGGAGGAGATAATGCAAAAAACATCGAGAAACAGAAACCTTGCATTAGAAGGACACAAGATCAGCATCTATCGAGATTATCCAGCAGACGTCTCCAGGACACGAAAAGCGTTTAATGAGACTAAAAGTCTCCTGAGGGGCGTGGAAAACTTAAAATATGGCCTGAATTACCCAGCTACTCTAAGAGTTACTTTCAACAAGAAGGAATATTTCTTCTCCAACCCTGTGAAAGCGCTGGACTTTGCCTGGAAGATTAAGACTTGAGAAGGCCTCATCATTGAATACACTGACTTTGCAGGACTTTGCAGGACTTTGCAGGACTGGATGGAACTGGATAGTGCTGGATGGAAGCTGGAGAAAGATGTGGATCGGATCGGATACTAATAATTAGTATAACTACACTACTAATACAAATAACTAATAAATACTAAAATAATACCGTGGTATTTTCACTAATCAGAGTTAATCATTATGACACTAACTACACTACTAATATAATAACTAATAAATATTAAAATTATACCGTGGTATTTTTACTAATCAGAATTAATCATTATTACTAATGACTACTGTTTATTTATATTGGAATGATTAGAGTCAAATATAGAGTCTGACTTCATTTGTCCCCTTTGGAAACTTTTCTTTTGTACCAGTAATTTTCATTTTTATTTTTTATTTTCCTTTCTTTTCGTGTTTCTTTTTATAATTAGATTTTCAAATAAGTTTTAAATATATGTATTCTCACATTTTCGACTATCATAAACCGAATATTTTAAATTTAATATCCCCGGAAAAATAATTCAAAAAAAACAGGGAGCTGGTTAAGTTAGTAACATCAACTACGGAAGTCGGTATATGGTTAGCCATGCTAGTATGGCTAGCACTAACTACACCAATACTAGATGTGGTTTATTCCTCCTTTGTGCACTATACTAACTTCTTAATCTATCCTCTCTTCTTTTCTATTATAAACTATTATTGTTATTTTCAGTTTGAATTGAGTTATATATTGGATCAAAGGAGATATGCACGTGAGAGGTATTCAAGGGACTTAAAATTCGTCTATTCGGCGTTCGGGTGTAAGGTTGGGTCTGTCGAACTGAACCATTGGCTCTATTACAGACCCCCATAGACAAAAGATGCAAGACTTAAAAATGAATACGGGGAATGAAGGAATAACGTTTTGCAGCTGGAATGTTAAAGGTATTAATGAACCAATTAGGTCAAGTATTAGCATATTTAAAAGAAATTAAAGCTGATGTAATTTTCATTCAAGAAACTCATTTAAAAAAAGATGCTGAGCATAGGCTGAAAGCTAAATGGATAGATAAAACGTATCATCCTCCTTTTCAAAAGGTGTAGCAATATTATTTCGTAAAGGCATTTTATTCAAACACACATCAACTATAACTGATAATGATGGCAGATACATTATTGTAATAGGAGAATTAAATGCACACAAAATGATTTTTGTTAATGTATATGGACCAAATTTTGATAGTCCATTGTTTTTCAAGAAAATATTTAACAACATCCCGGAAATAACACAACATAACTTAATAATTGGAGGAGATTTAAATTGTAATTACTTAGACAGATCTACAAGACAAAGGAAAATTAAATCCCATTCCAGTGACTTATTAAATGCATATATGGAAACTATGTAAAGATGTTTGGAGAGTAGAAAATCCAATTGGACGAGAATACTCCTTTTATTCACCTGTACATAAAACTTACTCAAGAAAAGATTACTTTTTGGTCGATGCAAAACTTATCTCACTCACTTATAATTCAAAATACCATAATATTATAATCTCAGATCATGCACCTTTGACATTTAAGATTAAAATAAATGGAAAAATGGGAAAACGGGACAATGGAGATTTAATCCACAAATTTTAAAAAACAAAATAACTCAGGATAGTGTTAATATGCGGGGATCGCTAGTCGGCATGGACCCTGTTTGCCGAAGGGCATATGTCCGTGCTGTTTCTCTAAACTAAACTAAAAACATTCGATTTGACCTTGAATTGAAGTGCTGGTGTTAATACCCTGCCAGGCCCCAAGGTGAATTTTTCTTCAGATTTTTTTCACCAGATCATAAATTATAACAGATGTATTATTTAGGTTCTAACCAAAACGGTCGGCTGCTTGAGGGTTTTACAGGTTTTTGCTTTTACATGGTAAGATGCGCATGTGATGTTAAGCCTATTGTTGAGAAGATTGAGCATGAGTAATGAAGTTGTATTACTCATGCTCAATCTTCTCAACAGTAGGTTTAACATCACATGCACATCTTATATATCTTTTCTTTGGGACTTTTTACATACCTCCACTTAAAATCAAAATTCAATAATTTAAATCAAAGCCTTTATTCCCAGTGTTTCTCCCATTTCCATTCTTGCCTTCTCTAACACTGTCTTTGTTTCCCTTTGCTACCTTTATCTTTTAACCTTACAACACTATCCTCTTTTTATCACTTAACCTCTAAGTGTTTCCATCATATCACAGATCCTACAGTACTTTCCTCCATTTCCAACTTTCCACACTTCTTGAATGCCTGCAACATCGCTGATAACTTTCTGAACTGAGTGAAGCTCATTTAGATTTTACTTCGGAGTCACGTGAGTGACTACGTGAAGAACCCGCCTCACGCTGGCAACGGCATGACGTCAACGCTGACGGCGCGAGGAGGAGCTGCAGTAAGGAGCAGCTCCTCGGCAGCGGTCGGAACGGCCCGCAGGTAAGTGAAGTTACACCGGGGCGTTTTTTAGGTTACGCTGGGTGGCTCCAGCAAAACGAAACCAAAAGGAAAATTTAGAGCCACGTTAACGTGCTGATTGAGCACTGATTATTAAAGAAAAATGGAGAAATCGGGAAAGAAGTTTTCGCGGGTAAAAAGATGTTCCCGGGGTGAAAGTAAAAATACGGGACGCGAAGTTAGTGCGGACCCGGTTTCGATACCGTTGGCCGCTGATGTACCCGATAGTGAGTTTCCAGATTCTCCAGAAATAATGACCACGGAGGAAAATGTTCCTAAAAAATGCAAAAAGAAATCTGAGAGGCCCGTGGTTTCTGATGACTCTGATATTGAAAGACCTCCAGACAATAAAACTATGTGGCTAAAAATGGAGCATATGGAGAAAGTTCTCCAAACAATAATGAGACAAGGGTCAGAGTACCCAGATGAATCCCAAAAAATCCCTGAGGGGTTTGAATATGATGAATATGGCTGCGGGCCAAGTTGGGAATATGATACTCCGGACCCAGGATTTGGGCTGGAAGAAGTCTCATGGGATGATATCCCAATTGATTTAGGGCTGCAGAAGGCAGACCCTGCTGGTGGCTATATGGCTTTTGAAAGCACACCACAAAGTAAAAAGAAAAGGCCTAATGTGCCTGGGATAGCACAAGATTTTGCTATACCTGAAGGAAGTGGTGAGGCTATGGAAGAAATCCTAGCTGCAAACATAAATTATATGGTATCTCACCAACTTCACAATTCTGTGATGAATGAAACATCAGAATTATATAAAGCTCCAAGAAATTGTGCCTCATTGGAAGTACCTACGGTGAATCCGATGATATGGACGTCTATGACTCCAAGTATGAGAGCCCTAGAAGTGAAGTTTCAAAAGGTGCTCAAATTAATTTCTGCCGCCATTACGGCCTATGGCAGGCAAATGGAGAATCTGGAAATGGAAAAGATTCAAAAGGATACTTTGGGCTTATTATGTAATTCATTCTATGAAATTAATTGCATGAGGAAAACGGCGATTCGGCCCATATTTCACCCTAGATTTGCAAGCCTGTGTCAAGAAAGTGGAGTTCAAGCTCCTGGGTATTTGTTTGGAGAAAATCTGCCGAAACAGCTGAAAAAGTTGGATGAAGACGCTAAATATTTTAGCAATGTTAAACCTTTTGTTTTTGGACAAAGAAGGGGTTTTTCGACCCGAAGGGGTTTCGATTTCCGTTATAGAAGCAGAAGTTTGTCACGAAAATACTATCGTGCTGTGCAGGCAAGTGCTTCCCTGTATTCGGGAAGAAGGAGACCACCACGCTCATACGCAGAGGTATTAAAGACTTATGTACTTAAAGAAACTGTGGATGATTCTCCAGTTGGAGGGAGATTGCAAAAATTTTATAATGCCTGGCTTAACATTACTTCTGATCGATATGTATTACAAGCAGTTTCGGGAGCCATTATTATTTTTAAAGAAGGGGTTAATCCTCCTGTACAGAATAGACCTGCTTATGCTTATGTGTTTTCTGCAGAGGAAAGAATGGAGATTAATGTGGAAATTGACAAATTATCTGGAAAAGGCGTAATTGAAAAGACTTATGAACATAAGCATCAATTTGTCTCTAATATATTTCGAAGAGATAAAAAAGATGGTGGTTGCAGAATTATTCTGGACCTTACAGATCTGAATAAGTTTGTAGAATACAAACATTTTAAGATGGAGACATTCAGTACTGCAAAATATCTTATTTCAGCAGGGTGTTATATGGCTAAGATTGATTTGAAGGATGCCTATTATTCTGTAGCAATTCATCAATGCTTCAGGAGGTATTTAACATTTAATTGGCTGGGACAATTATGGCAGTTTAAAGCTTTACCAAATGGATTGAGTTCGGCTCCTAGACTCTTTACAAAACTGTTGAAACCAGTTTTAGCCCAATTAAGAGCACAGAAACACATTGTTATGGCTTATCTGGATGATATTCTGATCATTAGTGATACTCAAGAGTCAGCTGAGCACTCAGTTTCAGTTACTAAAGCTTTGTTTGAAAAGCTAGGGTTTTTGATTCATCCAATTAAGTCCCAGCTGCAGCCAGCACAATCAATTAACTTTTTGGGGTTTGTAATTAACTCAGTGACTATGTTAGTTACTTTGCCAACAGAGAAGGTCAATGACATCTTGAGGACTTGTAATTACCTCATTCACAAACCTTATCCCTCCATCCGAGAAGTGGCAAAAACCATTGGGAAACTGGTAGCAGCATTTCCGGCAGTGGAATTTGGTCCATTACATTATCAAAATCTTCAAAGGGACAAAACAAGGGCTCTTAAGGAGAAGGCAGGGCACTTTGACAGGCCTATGCAATTAACAAAAGAAGCCGTGTTGGAATTACAATGGTGGGTTGAAAATGTCCCACAAGCTGCTAAGAATATCATGATTAAACAACCTGAAATGGTTTTTACAAACGGATGCTAGTGCTCTCGGATGGGGGGCTACAGATTCGTCCTCCAGTTGTGGAGGTAGATGGAAAGCTCAAGAAGAAGCGTTTCTTCAAGTTTATGGTATTAACTATTTGGAGTTATTGGGTGCTTTTTATGGACTTAAAGCATATTATTGTGCTAAACAGGGTCTACATGTGTTAATACAGTTAGACAATAAAACGGCTGTTGCATACATTAATCACATGGGGGGAGTTAGGTCAGTATCATGTGATTCTCTGGCCAATGAGATATGGCAATGGTGTATTGGTCGCCAAATATGGATTTCAGCAAGCTACATTCCGGGTAAGGACAATGTGGTAGCAGATGAAAGGTCCAGGATTTTTAAAGATAATACGGAATGGATGCTTAAGCCAGCAATATTTAAGAATATTGTAAACCAATTTGGGTTGCCAGAAATAGATTTGTTTGCATCTAGGCTTAATCATCAGTTGCCTACTTATGTGTCTTGGGAACATGATCCAGATGCAGTAGCAGTAGATGCTTTTTCATTACACTGGGGAAAGATGTTCTTTTATGCTTTTCCACCATTTGCTTTGATTCAGAGATGCTTGAAGAAGATAGAACAAGATTCTGCTTCTGGATTGTTGGTAGTTCCAAATTGGCCAACTCAACCTTGGTTCCCAGTAATGCTGAATATGATTAAAGAACCATATATGTCGATTCCTAACTGTAGTGATATCTTGACTAATCCGGTAACTAAAGAAATTTACCCATTGTATGCATATATGAATTTGTTAATCTGCAGGTTTTGACCAGACCACTACAGGAGCTGGGATTGTCGGACCAAACTATGAAAGTTATGGTTGCATCATGGCGCAATAGCACACAAAAGCAATATATGACACATATTAAGAAATGGGAAGACTTTTGCACACAGTCAAATATTTCTTATGATACTGTAAATATTGTAAATGTTTTGAAATTCCTTGCCAATTTGCATTTTCAGCAACATTTAAGTTACAGTGCCATTAACACTGCACGCAGTGCTTTGTCGTCCTATTTAGGGCTTATGACTGATCAGAGATCAATTGGGTCGCATCCATTAATATCTAGATTCATGAAAGGAATCTTTAATATTAATCCACCCAAACCAAGATACACAGAGATTTGGGATGTGAGCATTGTACTTACGCTACTTAGACAATGGACTCCAATTGAAGGGTTGACATTGGAAAGATTGACATTGAAATTAGTCATGTTAATGTCACTGGTCTCAGCTCAAAGAGTGCAAACTTTACAAATGTTGCGTTTAGACTGCATGCATGTGACTACAGATAATGTTGTGTTCTATGTTTACGAGTTAATCAAACAAAGCAGACCAGGGAGATCTGGAACAAAGGTAACTTTTCAAGCTTATCATATTGATCCTACTTTGTGTGTGGTTAAACATTTGAACGAATATATTAAAGTTACTGACACCCTTCGAGGAAATGAAAAAGCGTTAATGGTTACGCACAAAAAACCACACACAAAAGCTTCAGTTCAAACTATCTCAAAATGGTTGAAACAGGTGTTGGTTTTAGCGGGAGTAGACACTGATGTGTTCAAATCTCACTCCACCAGGGCGGCAGCTACGTCCGCGGCGAAGGGGCGGGACGTACCTCTCGAGCATATTTTAAAAGTCGCAGGGTGGAGTAAAGAAGAAACTTTCTCAAAGTTCTACAATAAACCTGTTCACACTATGACAAGCTTTGGACACGCGGTGTTGGGAGCACTATAATCACCTGCTTTGTTTACTATTAATTGCTATAATCAATGGTGTAGTCACTTCTATCTTTTATCACTTGTAATCATTTTTCCCTCAGATATAAGGAGGGTTATTATATCGTCTTTAAACCATTAAAAAGTTAATTGTGAAATGATCTAACATTAGTCTGGTTTCTCATGTATGTGTTTACTTAGCCGGACTGTCGTACGGATTGATTCTACGACATAAAAAACACAGAAAGCTTTAAAATCTTCACGTAGTCACTCACGTGACTCCGAAGTAAAATAGTAAGATTAAACAAGAACTTACCAGTTCGAAGTTTGATCGTTATTTTATGAGGAGTTACGATGAGGGATTACGTGAAGAACCCGCCTCACGCTGGCAACGGCATACTTCAAAGCAGCGGCATGAAAAACACAGAACACCAAAAGCCGGAGTAACACAGTAAGGCTCACAAAAGACTCAGAACTACCATTTGATCATTTATTTTATGAGGGTGGGAGCGGAGGGCACGTAATCCCTCATCGTAACTCCTCATAAAATAACGATCAAACTTCGAACTGTTCTTGTTTAATCTTACTATTTTAGTTTAGTTTTAGTTTAGTGATACAGCGCATAAACAGACCCTTCGGCCCACCAAGTCCCAACCGACCAGCGAATCCCACGCATTAACACTACCCTACACACACTAGGGACAATTTACAATTCATACCAAGTCAATTAACCTACAAACCTTTATGTCTTTAGAGTGGGAGAAGAAACCAAAGTTCTAGGTTAAAACCACATGGTGATGGGGAGAACGTACAAACTCCATACAGACTGCACCACTAGTCAGGATCAAACCCAGGTATCTGACGCTGTGTGCGCTATAAGGCAGCAACTCTACCTCTGCGCAACCGTGCCGCCCACGGTGGTCCTGACACATTGAGCTCAGCTGTACTGATCTGCTATTCAATGTGTAGTATATCTCAGGTTTCCACATAAAGGCACTGAAACACGGAAACATGTTCTGAAGGTTAGGCGCTGGTTCATATGACCTTGTACCCTATCATGAACTAACCTCCAAGCCGAGCAGTGAAACACTCTTAAGTTAGGGATTGGGTTTGGAATGTTTCACATCCAATCTCTCAGCTTTATGTCAGGGCTGGCTGGTATAAGGAGCACAATCTTAACGAATGGAGTCACTGACCCCATGATGAGTATTTGATGCAGGTGACTGTATTTTATGTTTTATTTTAATTAAAATAATTTTCTGTTAGTGTTAAATTTTGTTATAAAAAATCATTTTATTTTTGTTTAATGTAAAATGTAATTAAGAACATAGAACCTAGAACAGTACAGCACAGGAACATGTACCTGCCCACAATATACTGTGTGTGCTGACCATGGTGCCAAGTTAATCTCCTGTTTGAAAATAATTACAAATAATTTTGAAGTTTCTCACTATTAATTATCAAAAATCAGTTAACGATTTTGTTGACAGTGAGTTTTCCAAAGGATGTTTGATTTTTTTGGGGGGGGCAGGGTCCAATGGGAATCAGCTATCAACACTGTTTCAAAGTCAAGTCAAAAGAGTTGATTGTCATGTGTCCCTGACAGGACAATGAAATTATTTCTTTGCATAGCACAACAGAACATAGTAGGCATTGACTACAATTATATACTTAAATACACAAATTAATTAATAAATTAATGAAGTGCAAATAATAGATGGAGGGGCATTAATGTTCAGAGTTTTGTCCGAGCCAGGTTTAATAGCCTGATGGCTGTGGGGATGTAGCTATTCCTGAACCGGGTCGTTGCAGTTCTCAGGCTCCTGTACCTTCTACCTGAAGGTAGCAGGGAGATGAGTGTGTGGCCAGGGTGGTGTGGGTCCTTGATGATGCTGCCAGCCTTTTTGAGGCAGCGACTGTGGTAGATCCCCTCGATGGAAGGAAGGTCAGAGCCAATGATGGACTGGGCAGTGTTTACTACTTTTTATAGTCTTTTCCTGTCCAAGGCACTCAAGTTGCAGAACCAAGCCACGATGCAACCAGTCAGCAAGCTCTCTACAGTGCACCTTTAGAAGTTAGAGAGAGTCCTCCTTGACAGACCGACTCTCCGTAATCTTCTCAGGAAGTAGAGGTGCTGATGAGCTTTCTTAATAATTGCATCTGTGTTCTCGGACCAGGAAAGATCTTCACAGATGTGAATTTGAAGCTCTTGACCCTTTCAACCATCGACCCGTTGATATAAACAGGACTGTGGGTCCCCATCCTACTCCTTCCTAAGTCCACAACCAGTTCCTTGGTTTTGCTGGTGTTGAGGGCTAGGTTATTGTGCTGGCACCATATGGACAGTCACTCAATCTCTCTTCTGTACTCTGACTCATCCCCATCAGTGATACGTCCCACTACAGTGGTGTCGTCAGCGAACATGATGATGGAGTTTGCACTGTGACCGGCTACGCAGTCATGAGTATAGAGTGAGTACAGCAGGGGGCTGAGCACGCAGCCTTGAGGTGCTCCCGTGCTGATTGTTATCGAGTCTGACACATTTCCACCAATACGAACAGACTGTGGTCTGTGAATGAGGAAGTCGAGGATCCAATTGCAGATGGATGCGCAGAGAATGTTTTTCACTCTCATCAGAAGCTGCCTGTCCTGCTGAGCAATTTCAGCATTTTCTCTTTCTATTTCACTTGACTGAAAGACTGAACTTTGCAAGTATGTACTTGTAAAAAACATTTTTTTGATCATCTCATATATGGTTTAGCATGGCTGAACCCATATGCCTTCTTCAGTTTAATTGGCCCAGATGGATTAATTTGGCCTCTTATTGTGCTACATTCTTGTATACCGATGTTTCTTAAGGAGCAAGGAGTTTGGATTTGCCTCTGGACATTTTCTCCAAGGATTGCTTATCTCAAGTAATGAGGATGAAGAAAGCACACATTGCCAAGCTCTTTACCACAAGAAATAACGAGAAGAGTCATGAGCTGACAGAGGAGATTTTAATTGTGATCAATGATCAATGCAAACTCAACTCAGAAATCTTACAGTGGGCTGAAATGATTATTTTCAACTGAAAGTCATTGCAGTTTACAAGCCAATCACATTAAAAAGCTCATGTCAAATGTTTTTACTATTTTATATAAGATGACAACACGCACTACAATCTCTAATCCCATCAATAACTATCACAGCTCAGCCTCAGACCAATCTTTGCGAGTGAGATCCATTGGAAATCAGCATAAAATTTATAGTTTGTGAATAATGGAAGAGAAAATTTTCAGTCAGGTGAATAAAGGACAACCAAAAACACACATTTTATGTTAATACTGAATAATTAATGTTAATATCTCAGTTTTAAAGTTCTGCAATATTCATGCACATCCTACAAAATGAAACACTGATTCAAATGCCTGTGGTAATAATCATCTTGCTTATGATGGCTCTTGGTCACTTTGCATGTTTCCATTGAGTGATGCAGTGCATTTGGAGAACTAAGATCAAAAAAGCTTCCAAGAAAACATCAGTCTACATAATTGATCAGCTGCTAATGTACATTATCATGGACGTCTTGTCTGCTGTCCCAGCTTCCTAAGGGAATGGAAGACTCTTGGAACTTTAATTACTAAAGTGAAATATATTGACCTCTGTTTAGTAGTGTGAGTATGACTATACTAGCTCAGAGGCTAACCATGTCGTGCTCTAACTCAATAGATAGTCAAGTCAAATCAAGTCGAGTTTATTGTCATATGCACAAGTATGGTAGGGTACAGGTGCAATGCTAAATAGTAAGATTAAATGAGAACTTACCAGTTTGAAGTTTGATCCTTATTTTATGAGGAGTGATGTTGAGGGATTACGTGAAGAAGCCCCGCCAGGCGCATGTGTGTCATACTTCAAAGCAATGGCGTGAAAACACAGAAAACAAATAGCCGAAGTAACATAGTAAGGCTCGTAGAAGACTAGAACTACCAGATGATCTCTTAGATTATGAGGGTGGGAGCGGGCACGTAATCCCTCAACATCACTCCTCATAAAATAAGGATCAAACTTCGAACTGGTAAGTTCTCATTTAATCTTACTATTTTACTTCGGAGTCACGTGAGTGACTACGTGAAGATTTCAAGGCTCTGTATTTTCATGCCGTAGATGCACACCATCGACAATCTGCTTCGGTTGACACAGTAGGGAATAAATAATATATTGAACATTGCTTCGAATTATTCAATAACTATTGTTAAAAATAATAAACACAGGAATAACCCCTCTGTCTCAGGGAAAATTACAAACAATGATAGAAAACAAAGCAAATGAATTAAATGTGACCCAAAACAGCATGCCCAAACCGTGGCACGGTCTGTACAGGTTTGTCAGAAAATTGAGAAAATGTTGCTTCTCGAGACCATCCTGCGGCCTCGAAGATTTGGTCTAGCGGCACGTCCTGAGCCTTCGCCGCGGAGATTGATGCCGCCCTGGTGGAGTGAGAGTTAAAGACAGGAATGTCGACTCCAGCATAATTGAGAACCTGTTTCAACCATGTAGAAATAATTTGTGCTGACACTCTTTTATATGTCTTTTTGTGACTAATGAGCAGTCCTGTCTCAGAAGCTCTGAGACTCCTTGTTACCTTAATATATTGGCTTAAGTTATATGGTGTAACTACATATAGCATTTGGTCAACAAGATAGGCTTTAAATGTCACCTTGATTCCAGCCAGACTGGGGCCTGCTTTGTTTGATTAAATCATAACCAAAGAATTTAATGTCATTGACAGACAAATGCATACAAGGTATTCATAGGAATTGTAATGTTTCTACACATTGTGCTGAAACCAGCGCTATTAGCATAACCACAGCAAGAGTTAATCTCTGCGTAAATAATGAAGTAATTGGAGCACATTACCAAAGCATTGTGAGAAACAGGAGTGATGCCCAGATTTCTGTATAGCGAGGTTTCGGAGGGTTTTTTATTAAAAATTCCTCATAAATCGGGATACTAACGGATGAAACCCGATAGGATGTTGTTCAGAAGACTGCCCGCAAAAAGAGGACAACGCACTCCGAGCGCTGGTAATGTCACTATAACGCAGGTGCTCATGAAAATGCAACTTAACAAGGAGCTCCAACACATCACATATGCTTCCATAATGATAAGACATATAGGATTGTACACAGAAACAGTTCCATTTCTTTATGTGAACCATATATTGTTTTTTTGAGTGCTATTTCGCCAGCCTGCAGTAAGAACCACCATGGCCCTATTTGACAAACCAAGTACTTGGAAATGTCTGGTCAGAACCTGCAGACCAACAATTAATATGGTCATGTACAGTGGCTTTCAAAAGTATTCATACCCCTTGAACTTTTCCACATTTTGTCACGTTACAACCACAAACGTAAATGTATTTTATTGGGATTTTATGTGATAGACCAACATAAAGTGGTGCATAATTGTGAAGTGGAAGGAAAATGATACATGGTTTCCAAATTTTATTACAAATAAAAAACTGAAAAGTGTGGTGTGCAAAAGTATTCAGCCCCCCTGAGTCAATACTTTGTAGAACCACCTTTCGCTGCAATTACAGCTGTAAGTCTTTTGGGGTATGTCTCTACCAGCTTTGCACATCTAGAGACTGAAATTTTTGCCCATTCTTCTTTGCAAAATAGCTCAAGCTCAGTCGGATTGGATGGAGAGCGTCTGTGAACAGCAATTTTCAAGTCTTGCCAGAGATTCTCAATTGTATTTAGGTCTGGACTTTGACTGGGCCATTCTAACACATGAATATGCTTTGATCTAAACCATTCCATTGTAGCTCTGGCTGTATGTTTAGGGTTGTTGTCCTGCTGGAAGGTGAACCTCCGCCCCAGTCTCAAGTCTTTTGCAGACTCTAACAGGTTTTCTTACAAGATTGCCCTGTATTTGGCTCCATCCATCTTCCCATCAACTCTGACCAGCTTCCCTGTCCCTGCTGAAGAAAAGCATCCCCCACAGCCTGATGCTGCCACCATCATGTTTCACAGTGGGGATGGTGTGTTCAGGGTGATGTGCAGTGTTAGTTTTCCACCACACATAGCGTTTTGCATTTATGCCAAAAACTTCAATTTTGGTCTCATCAGACCAGAGCACCTTCCTCCACATGTTTGCTGTGTCCCCCACATGGCTTGTGGCAAACTGCAAACGGGACTTCTTATGGCTTTGTTTCAACAATGGCTTTCTTCTTGCCATTCTTCCATAAAGGCCCGATTTGTGGAGTGCACGACTAATAGTTGTCCTGTGGACAGAATCTCCCACCTGAGCTGTGGATCTCCTCAGAGTTACCATGGGCCTCTTGGTTGCTTCTCTGATCAATGCTCTCCTTGCCCGGCCTGTCAGTTTAGGTGGACGGCCATGTCTTGGTAGATTTGCAGTTGTGCCATACTCTTTCTATTTTCGGATGATGGATTGAACAGTGCTCCGTGAGATGTTCAAAGCTTGGGACATTTTTTTATAACCTAACCCTGCTTTAAACTTCTCCACAACTTTATCCCTGACCTGTCTGGTGTGTTCCTTGGGCTTCATGATGCCCAAGGAACATTATTTGTTCACTAATGTTCTCTAATGAACCCCTGAGGCCTTCACAGATTAGCTGTATTTATACGGAGATTAGATTACACACAAGTGGACTCTATTTACTAATTAGGTGTCTGAAGGCAATTGGCTGTACTGGGTTTTATTTAGGGGTATCATAGTAAAGGGGCTGAATACTTGCACGCCATACTTTTCAGTATTTTATTTGTTAAAAGATTTGAAAACCATGTATCATTTTCCTTCCACTTCACAATTATGTGTCACTTTGTGTTGGTCTATCACATAAAATCCTAATAAAATACATTTACGTTAGCGGTTGTAACGTGACAAAATGTGGAAAAGTTCAAAGGGTATGAATACTTTTGCAAGCCACTGTAAAGGGTGACTTTCTCATGCAACCGGATGCACCAAGAAATTACTGCTGCTGGGAATCATCATGAATGACTGAACCATCATTGAAAACACTAAGGGGAACCATGGTTGTGTTGACCAATCTGGGACCACCAAAACACCTGTGGCGGAGTCTCGCTCTATTGTGGTGAGACAGTTCAGGATGAAAAAATGGAGGAATTGCATACAATTTAAGTGCTCCCAATGTAATGAGGCTGCACCCACGGCAACTGCACCCGGATCTGGCTCCCATGAAACATATTTAGGCAACTGGTGATGTAATCTGGATGGAACAGATCAATGGCTGGCAACCCAAATCGAGTGACAATTGTGTGACAAAGTTTAGAATTCAACATCCACTCTATATTGGCATGAAACATACGCAACCTATGATCGGCCACCACATTAGCTATAGGTGGTGAATAAATGGCTGAAACGCAGATATGCCTTGACATACACCAATGCCACATGACGGTACCCAGTTAACACATGATACTGATCGTGCTCCTCCCATATGATTAATATATGCCACTGCTGTGGTGTTATCAATCTGGAATTGAATGTGTAAATCCTTCATTGAGGAGCAATATGCCTTTACCCATAAAATGCCCCCAATAATGCGAAATAATTTATCCTGTGTGTGTGACGAATCAACCCTTCGTGTTCATGAAAGCTAACCCCACAGCTAGACTCAGTGTCCGTAGCCCCCCCCCCCATCCGATAGCGCTGAAGTCAGTCTGGAAGATTAGGGAAGAGTCTAGTACCCAAAATGTTATTGGTAGCTAGATTAACATTAATAACGCACCACTCCAATTCTGCGAGAGCTGTGGTTGGTAACTGGATAACCCGATGAAAATGCCCTGCATTCAATTTTAGTGCTAGTTCTCATGCTCTCTGCAAATGTTGATAATGCAAAGGCCTGAATGTACTGCAGGAACCTGCTCCCCATTTATCAATGACCGTAGTGTCTTCTCGGATGAAGGGATAAAGTTTTGTGGGAAGCAAGTACAGACATCATCATCATCGACAACCTTGGCTGTTGGTAATGTTATAGTTATAGCAACGGAATTCATAAGAAACCCCAAATACTCAATATTTTGGGTTGGTTGTAACTTGGACTTATTTGGACGGAGCAACTCCTAATGACTCAAGCACCGATTCTTCAGCTGAATCATTAGTGTTTGCTGATAATTAAGATATCAGCTAAATAAGCCATTACAATGTGATGATGGGCTGTATAGCACCAGCACAGGTTTTTAAACAAATTAATAACTAGCCTGGGTGCTGAACTTAATCCAGGAGTCAATGCTTTGTATTGCCACAGCTGTGCCATCCAATTAAATTTCAAGTAATTTCAATGCGATAATGAGCATGAATTGGCAGTGAATAATACACATCTTGCAAACCAATAGTTGCCACATAACAGCCCTGTGATAGCACGTGTTTAGCAGTAACAAATTTAAGTGATTGAGGATGAGAATTACTCTACAACACCCATCTTTTTGAGATCTGGGGAAATATTAGACACAATTGTGAAGGATGATTAATGGCTTTATCAATCACCATTATCTATCTGTTCAGGCTCTTGAGCAGAAAACACCCACATTTTATTAGGCTTGTGCTGTTGAGGTGGATCTATCCCTGAGATAAACTCAATGGGAGACGTGAGACAGTATTTAGTATAAACATATCATGCATTATACAGCACCATTCATTAGAAAACATTTGTAATCAACCTCCAATAGGAGATTGGCCACCAGAACTTTATCGTTAAGAAAGGTCCCTGTACCTCTACAGTTGACCTGTAAAGCTGTTGTCTGCTCATATTGGGATTGTAGCCGGTCTGTCTCGGTGGGTATCCTCGTTGCCCCACTGGCCTGCCCCTGCTGAGCCCAGCACCTGGATCTGACCTTCAGTATTAACCCAGGGTTGCGAATAGGTGGCCTCAAAATGCTTGACTACATTAAGCCAATTGCTTTGGCCTCATCATGAATTTCACGAATTTTCATGACAAGGTCCGTTCCAAACAATATTTCAGGCATTTGTACATTAATCGCCCTACATAGAGCAGCACATTTTTGGTTTTAGTGTTGGCCTGATGGCGATATTCCCTGATGCAATTTCCCTGAAAAAATGCATTGCATAAAATACCCAACATATCTGTTGTGAGTTTGAGGAATAGAAACATAGAAACATAGAAATTAGTGGCAGGAGTAGGCCATTCAGCCCTTCGAGCCTGCACCGCCATTCAATATGATCATGGCTGATCATCCAACTCAGTATCCCGTACCTGCCTTCTCTCCATACCCTCTGATCCCCTTAGCCACAAGGGCCACATCCAACTCACTCTTAAATATAGCCAATGAACTGGCCTCAACTACCCTCTGTGGCAGAGAGTTCCAGAGACTCACCACTCTCTGTGTGAAGAAAAGTCTTTCTCATCTCGGTCTTAAAGGATTTCCCCCTTATCCTTAAGCTGTGACCCCTTGTCCTGGACTTCCCCAACATCGGAACAATCTTCCTGCATCTAGCCTGTCCAACCCCTTAAGAATTTTGTAAGTTTCTATAAGATCCCCTCTTAATCTCCTAAATTCCAGAGAGTATAAACCGAGTCTATCCAGTCTTTCTTCATAAGACAGTCCTGACATCCCAGGAATCAGTCTGGTGAACCTTCTCTGCACTCCCTCTATGGCAATAATGTCCTTCCTCAGATTTGGAGACCAAAACTGCACGCAATACTCCAGGTGTGGTCTCACCAAGACCCTGTACAACTGAAGTAGAACCTCCCTGCTCCTGTACTCAAATCCTTTTGCTATGAAAGCTAACATACCATTCGCTTTTTTCACTGCCTGCTGCACCTGCATGCCTACTTTCAATGACTGGTGTACCATGACACCCAGGTCTCGCTGCATCTCCCCTTTTCCTAATCGGCCACCATTTAAATAATAGTCTGCTTTCCTGTTTTTGCCACCAAAGTGGATAACCTCACATTTATCCACATTATACTGCATCTGCCAAACATTTGCCCACTCACCCAGCCTATCCAAGTCACCTTGCAGTCTCCTAGCATCCTCCTCACAGCGAACACTGCCCCCCAGCTTAGTGTCATCCGCAAACTTGGAGATATTGCCTTCAATTCCCTCATCCAGATCATTAATATATATTGTAAATAGCTGGGGTCCCAGCACTGAGCCCTGCGGTACCCCACTAGTTTACTGCCTGCCATTGTGAAAAGGACCCGTTTACTCCTACTCTTTGCTTCCTGTTTGCCAGCCAGTTCTCTATCCACATCAATACTGAACCCCTAATACCGTATGCTTTAAGTTTGTATACTAATCTCTTATGTGGGACCTTGTCGAAAGCCTTCTGGAAGTCCAGATATACCACATCCACTGGTTCTCCCTTATCCACGCTACTAGTTACATCCTCGAAAAATTCCACAAGATTCGTCAGACATGATTTACCTTTTGTAAATCCATGCTGACTTTGTCCAATGATTTCACCACTTTCCAAATGTGCTGCTATCCCATCTTTAATAACTGACTCTAGCAGTTTCCCCACTACCGATGTTAGACTAACTGGTCTGTAATTACCCGTTTTCTCTCTCCCTCCCTTCTTAAAAAGAGGGTTACATTTGCTACCCGCCAATCCTCAGGAACTACTCCAGAATCTAAAGAGTTTTGAAAGATTATCACTAATGCATCCACTATTTCCTGAGCTACTTCCTTAAGTACTCTGGGATGCAGCCTATCTGGCCCTGGGGATTTATCGGCCTTTAATCTATTCAATTTACCCAACACCACTTCCCGACTGACCTGGATTTCACTCAATTCCTCCTTTGACCCACAGTCCCTTGCTATTTCAGGCAGATTATTTATGTCTTCCTTAGTGAAGACGGAACCAAAGTAGTTATTCAATTGGTCCGCCATATCCTTGTTCCCCATGATCAACTCACCTGTTTCTGACTGCAAGGGACCTACATTTGTTTTAACTAACCTCTTTCTCTTTCACATATCTATAAAAACTTTTGCAGTCAGTTTTTATGTTCCCTGCCAGTTTTCTTTCATAATCTATTTTTCCTTTCCTAATTAAGCCCTTTGTCCTCCTCTGCTGGTCTCTGAATTTCTCCCAGTCCTCTGGTATGCTGCTTTTTCTGGCTACTTTTGTACGCATCATCCTTTGCTTTGATACTATCCCTGATTTCCCTTGTTATCCACGGATGCACTACCTTTCCCGATTTATTCTTTTGCCAAACTGGGATGAACAATTTTTTGTAGTTCATCCATGCAGTCTTTAAATGTCTTCCATTGTATATCCACCGTCAACCCTTTTAGAATTAATTGCCAGTCAATCTTGGCCAATTCACGTCTCATACCCTCAAAGTTACCTTTCTTTAAGTTCAGAACCATTGTTTTCTGAATTAACAATGTCACTCTCCATCCTAATGAAGAACTCAACCATATTATGGTTCACTCTTGCCCAAGGGGGCACGTACAAAACAAGACGGCTAATTACCCCTTCCTCATTACTCAAAACCCAGTCTAAAATAGCCTGCTCTCTCGTTGGTTCCTGTACATGTTGATTTAGATAACTATCCCGCATACATTCCAAAAAAATCCTCTTCCTCAGCACCCCTGCCAATTTGATTAACCCAATCTATATGTAGATTGAAGTCACCCATTATAACTGTTTTGCCTTTGTCGCACGCATTTCTAATTTCCTGTTTGATACCATCCCCCACTTCTCTGCTACTGTTAGGTGGCCTGTACACAACACCCACCAGCGTTTTCTGCCCCTTAGTGTTTTGTAGCTCTACCCATACTGATTCCACATCCTCCAAGCTAATGTCCTTCCTTTCCATTGCTTTAATCTCCTCTCTAACCAGCAACGCTACCCCACCTCCTTTTCCTTTCTCTCTATCCCTTCTGAATATTGAATATCCCTGGATGTTCAGCTCCCAGCCTACGTCACCCTGGAGCCATGTCTCCGTGATCCCAACTATATCATAATCATTAATATCTATCTGCCACGTTCAACTCGTCCACCTTATTACGAATACTCCTTGCATTGAGACACAAAGCCTTCAGGCTTGTCTTTACAACGCATTTACCCCTTATACAATTTTGCTGAAAAGTGGCCCTTTTTGATTTTTGCCCTGGTTTTGTCTGCCTGCCACTTTTACCTTTCACCTTGCTACCTAATGCTTCTACCCTCTCATTTTACACCCTCCTGCCTCTCTGCTCTTGTACCCATCCCCCTGCCACATTAGTTTAAATCCTCCCCGACAGCACTAGCAAACACTCCCCCAAGAACATTGGTTCCATTCCATTCCAAGTGCAAACCGTCCTGTTTGTACCGGTCCCACCTCCCCCAGAACTGGTCCCAGTGCCCTAAAAATTTGAATCCCTCCCCCTTGCACCACTTTTCAAGCCACGTATTCATTTGCATTATCCTCCTATTTCTACTCTGACTGGCCCGTGGTACTGGTAGTAATCCGGAGATTACTACCTTTGAGGTCCTACTTTTAAGTTTATCTCCTAGCTCCCTAAATTCACCTTGTAGGACCTCATCCCTTTTTTTACCTATATCGTTGGTGCCAACATGCACCACGACAACTGGCTGTTCACCCTCCCCCCTCCAGAATGTTCTGCAGCCGTTCAGTGACATCCCTGACCTTTGCACCAGGGAGGCAACATACCATCCTGGAGTCTCGTTTGCGGCCGCAGAAACGCCTATCTATTCCCCTGACAATTGAATCCCCTATTACTATTGCCCTTCCCCTCTTTTTTCCCCCCTCATGTGCTGCAGAGCCACCCATGGTGCCATGAACCTGGCTGCTGCTGCATTCCCCTGATGAGCCATCTCCCTCAACAGTATCCAAAATGGTATACCTGTTTAGGAGGGAGATGACCGCAGGGGACTCCTGCACTACCTGCCTACTGCTTTGCTGGCTATTGGCCCACCCGTTCCCTTCTTGTCCTCCTACCTTTTGCCTGCGGTGTGACCAACTCACTGTACGTGCTATCCACGACTTTCTCCGCATCGTGGATGCTCCAGTATGAATCCAGCCGCAGTTCCAATCGTTCAATGCGATCTGCCAGGAGCTGCAGCTGGACACACTTCCTGCAAACGTAGTCACCAGGGACACCGACCATCTCCCTGATCTCCCACATGTTGCAGGCTGAACAAACCATGGGGCCAATCTCTACTGCCATACCTTACTCCCAAATTACTAAAAAAAAACACAAAAACTTATCCTTTAAACTTTACTACTAAATACTGAATCCCTCACTCCCAGAATCCCTCACTCCCAGAAGGCAGAAATGTAAAATAGTAAACCGGGGTTGCACCCAATCAGCTGCTTCCTCGGGTCCTCTTCCACCAATCAGCGGCTTCCTCAAAAAACCCCCCCAAAAAAAACCCACCTCCAAATGGAACGTTATGGATTTGGGTAAGCCTCTGGAAACACAAGCCCGCGCTCGATTTTAAACCTACCGGTCGGGTGTCGCTCCTCCCCTCCTTCACTTCCTCCAACGGCTCCTGTGGGCCTCTGGAAACACAAGCCCCGCGCTCGATTTTAAACCTACCGGTCGGGTGTCGCTCCTCCCCCTCCTTCACTTCCTCCAACGGCTCCTGTGGGCCTCTGGAAACACAAGCCCCGCGCTCGATTTTAAACCTACCGGTCGGGTGTCGCTCCTCCCCCTCCTTCACTTCCTCCAACGGCTCCTGTGGGCCTCTGGAAACACAAGCCCCGCGCTCGATTTTAAACCTACCGGTCGGGTGTCGCTCCTCCCCCTCCTTCACTTCCTCCAACGGCTCCTGTGGGCCTCTGGAAACACAAGCCCCGCGCTCGATTTTAAACCTACCGGTCGGGTGTCGCTCCTCCCCCTCCTTCACTTCCTCCAACGGCTCCTGTGGGCCTCTGGAAACACAAGCCCCGCGCTAGATTTTAAACCTACCGGTCGGGTGTCGCTCCTCCCCCTCCTTCACTTCCTCCAACGGCTCCTGTGGGCCTCTGGAAACACAAGCCCCGCGCTCGATTTTAAACCTACCGGTCGGGTGTCGCTCCTCCCCCTCCTTCACTTCCTCCAACGGCTCCTGTGGGCCTCTCTGGAATGATTGTCCCTTGGACCATAGTGCCAAATGCAGTCATTGCTGCAGCCACCAATTGGAGGACGTGTTAACACCAAATCTCCTGTCTCGTCAAAGAAGGACGCATAGGTGCCCAGAACCTGAGTCACCATAGGCACTTTCAGAAATGCACATTAAACAGGTGTCTCATATTTGTTTGCAGTCACTTGCATCATATCTTGCTGGAGCTGGTGAAGTATTACATAATTGATACCGCTGGCAAGGGATTGTTCCATTGACTCACCAGTCCCCTCTGGAATAGCAACTCAGTGGTCATTTCTGAGACACCCGGAGTGTGGCTCTTGTGCGCGCTGGTGTTTGCACATAAGCAGGGACACCAGCATCAGGGTCAGCTGCAATCTGCCCACTTCTCCCAAATCATATAGTAGGGAGGCATCCTCCATTCCTAAACAAGGCACTGGAAGGAACCCCCAATATATGGACCCTCCATATGTTGGTCTTGGTATGGCCCTCTTGGACATTACTGGCCCTTGGACCCTTATGTAATGAAGGTTGGGGCATCAGCTGCATGTCCCCAACCTCCCCCACAGTCTTGTATGATCAGGGGAAGAGTCACCATTGGTGTCAGAGAACCCAGGTCTGTGACTTTATATTTGCCTTTTCATGGCTATGGGCAACCTCAGTCTGCTAGCACCCTTGGAAATAAACAGATGGACCAGGCTCATTATGAAGCAATTTCCAGTTGGCCTGCCTTTTGTGAATGGAGCTAGTGGGGAAAATTAGCGCGCTATTTTAACTGCTGCCGGTAAAACGGCACCCGGCATCGGAACCGGCGTTGCCGCGCTTATCTCCCGACCCGATCAAATTGGTGAATCCCTGGACCCACGCTAAGACGGATCTTCGGAAGTGACAGCTCCAACTCCCCACTCCTACAGACTGCTCGAGCCAGCTTTACGGAGTGGAAATACTTCTAAGTAAAGTTTTTAAAACACTTACCTTAGAAGTTCCTACTTACCCGCTGGTGGTGCTGTGCCCTCCAGCCCATTCAGTGCGACATGCGCAGACGTAATGACGCGCATGCGCCTGGTGGGGCTTCTTCACGTAGTCACTCACGTGACTCTAAAGTAAAATCATGCAACAGTATGACTCGCAAAGACTGACACAAACACACCAAAATAACATATATACCACCTAAAATATTTAAAAGAAAAAAGACTGTAAAAACCAAAACATTAGTGGTGAAAATATGATTGGAAAATAAATACATGTCCATGCCAGTGCAAGCGGTGGACTATTGCGTTCCACAGTTGAGATAGGGTTAGGCCTGTTCGTTGTGTCGGCCGCCTCTCACATTCCTATTGTCCGCTTACTGTATATCCTGGAAATAGCAAATTGAAGAAAGTTGTCAATACATCTCAACTGAGTTGCTAACTGTAGATTGGTTACTCCACACTAACCAATTCTAATGCTTTAGTAGTAGAAGCTCCGCCTACTATACGGTTTATATTATCAGAACTCGACTTATGCTGGCAGTCGAATCGTCACTACACAAGCTATGACAACATTCTGAAGTGTACTGTAAGTGATCTTTAATAAAACTATGTTGTACCATATTGTGCGAATGACCGGGTCATTTAAATGGTGTCAGAAGTGGGATCTGGCAAAATGAACTTTTGGCATCCAGAACAGATAACACAGATGCACTACCTTTCTGAGCAAACAACTTCCTCTACTGTTCGCAATGGGTTGTGTGGGCATTTGATCGCTGTGTTTATGTCTGTGGGGTTGATGCCGATTCGGATTTCTTCCTTGTTTTACTTTGTTGCAACCACCATGGTGGAAACCCAGTCAGACTTGTCAGTAACCGTAGCAATGACACCCAGTAACATCATCTGCTGGAGCTCATTGTTTACTCTGTCGCGCACAGCATGCGGGATTCGGTGTGGTGCCCAGACCACAGGTATGACATTTGGATCAGTGGCGATATTGTACTTGCTAGACAGCTTTCCAAGCTTGTCGTCAAATAGTTCTATGTATTGTGAAAGTATCTGCTGAGTTGAGCACTCAGTGGGAAAGGTTTGTTGTACAGCAGGCCCAAAGGTAACCAGGCCTAGATCCTGGCATGTGTTGATGCTAAGCAGAGTTGCAGAAACCCCAATCCGAACAATGAAAAACTTCAATTGTGACTCCACGTGGCAATTCAATTCAGTTTCTCTAAGTGGGAGCAGTACTTCTCCTCATAGGCTTGTAACATAGCCATAGTATTACATTCGGTATTACGAATTTGTTTAAATTCAGATAAAGACATGACATTACATTTAGCACCAATGTCAATCTTTGCAAGCGCAATGTTGCTATTAATGAGGAAAGAGACTTCAGAGTCAAGTTGCTTGTTAGTGCAGGCAAACAGGGAGTGGTTGTCTTGACTGTTATCTTGGTTCACAGGGAGGAGAGCAGAGGATGGCGCTTCCAGCTCTTGAAAATTCGTTATCAGTAGGTTCACGTTTTAACAGGTGTCCAGTTTGTCTTGGGAACGAATGAGCCATGCGAGAATGGCAACATTTCATGAAATGGCTAAATTTCTTACAGTAGTGACAAATTTTACTTTAAGCAGCACAGAATTCGCGACCTGGAGCGTGGGAGCCGTTACAGTTGCGGCACCGTTCGATAGATTCTGAGGATGGCAGAGTGGGGTTGGTTGTGAACGGCGGTTATGATAGGAGGAGTCAGTAGCATTGACATTGAACAGGATCATGGCACAGAGCCCAAACACTTTGTGTGGGAAGCCGTAAGTTCAGCGATTCTGCAAGCATGTTCAGCTCGGTCCAAGGTCAATTCGGTATCGCGAAGTAATTCGTCTTGTACCTTGTTACTGAGTAAACCTCCTACCAGTTTGTCACGGATGATATGTTCACACACAAATCTCCGAAACGGCAGTGTGCAGTCATGTGTTTTTAAATCACTGACGAAGTTTTTCAATAGGTTCTCCCGCTGTTGGAAGTGAGGAAAAAACGTAGTACGTTCAATTATGGAGTTGGCACGAAGGTCGCGTAGCTGTCCTGAACTTAGTGAGCAGGAATGCAGGGTCATCCAAAGTTTCAGCAAGGCACCACAACCTGGTTGTTGTGATCCATAACTGCAGGCACATAGTTAAAATGCGTCTGCACGCTTCATTGCTTCAGGGGCCAGCAACATTAATTAGTATAGAGGCACACACGTTAGGTGCAGTGTTGCAATGAGCAGCATGAATGCAGTGGTTGTAGTCACGCTCAAAGATGAGCCAACATTCAGAGATGTCCGAGTCAAAGATCAGAGGATCTGGACGGCAAAGCGAGCTAGCCATGGTAGCGATAGCATGTATACAAAACAAACAAGGTGGACATAATATAATCCAATACACTTAAACGTGGAGTGGGTAGGCAACCACTTCTTGACACCATGTAGATGACCCAGTCATTCACACAACATGACCGGGTCCAATCTCACCATGTTCGGCAACCCCTTTGGCCACTACAAATTCCTGAGAATGCCCTTCGACATCAACTCTGCTAGCGAGGTTTTCAGTGCACAATGGACCAATTATTTGTGGGGTATCCATGTACCATCATTGTCAATGACATTCTCGTTGCCGGACATGACACGGCTGAACATGACGCCAATATAAAAAAAGTACCAGACCATGCCAAAGACATCCATCTAAGTTCAACCCTCTAAAATGCAGCTTTTGTGTCACAGAAGTCAACTATGTCGGCCACATTTTCACCAGTGATGGTCTCAGACCGGACCCATCCAAGACCACTGCCATCATTACAAGTTTACAGAGATTCCTGGCAATAGTCAACTACCTGGGGAAATTCATTCCCAAACTCAGCAATATATCTGCCCCCCTATGGGAACTGACTCACAAGGACACTGCCTGGTCCTGGTACCCACAGCACCAAAGAACCTTTGAAATCCTCAAGTTGCAACTGGCCAGTGTTCCAAACCTCACCTACTTTGCTTTAAAATTTCCTGTGACACTACCATGTGATGTATCTAATAAGGACTTGGTGCTGCTTGCCTAACGACTTCCACCGACAACGACTACAGGCCTGTTGCTTACGCCTCCCGTACACTGACAGAAACTGAACAATGATATGCCCAGATCAAAAAATAACTGCATGCCGTGGTTTTTGCCTGCACAAAATTCAAAGACCGTGATTGTGGAAACAGACCACCAGCCGCTGGTCACCATTCCAAACAAACCCATTCACGCCACTCCGGCTCGCCTGCAACGGATGATGCAGCTGCAGCGTTTTGACTTTACTATAGTCTACAAAAAGGGCAAGGACATGCACATAGCTGACACGCTATCAAGGGCCCCACCCAAAACCTGTGAACAACAGCCCTCAGAACAAGACCAGTTCATGGTAATGATGTCCGTACATACCTATGAATGCCTAAGCAGCCTGGCAGAGCACATGGCTGCCGATGAAAATGCTACAATTACTGTCCCTCAGTCATCCAGCGTGGCTGGCTGGATAAACAACACAGTATCCCACTTGCAATTCGCCCATACTACCTAGTTCTCGATGAACTGGTACTACAAGACAGGGTCATAATCAAGGGTAACAAAGCAGTCATCCCAGCTGTTGTCCGGGACAAATGCTTTGATGCCGTCCACAGGAGCCATGCTGGTGTGGAAGCAACCCTACAACGAGAGCAGAGCATGTTTTACTGGCCTGGTATGACCAAGTATATATGCAAAAAAGTCAAAGTCTGTGCAGTCTGCAACAGACTAATGCCACACCGACAGAAACATTGCTTGCTATCACATTCTGTTCTCTACTACTGCCGTGGTCCATGGTCGCAACCAACATTTTCGAGTGGCGTGGAAAACACTTTCTGTTTCTCGTTGACTCATATTCGGGCCGGTTCGAAATTGACCTACGCCGAAACCATCACAGCTGATGCAGTCATCCAAACGTTATCACGCCACCTCTCCATGCACAGCACCCCCTGCACGTCTCCTATCTGATAATGGCAGTCATTTCACCTGTCAATGTTTTAACGATGGGATTTTCGCCATGTCACAAGCAGCCTTGAATTACCACAGTCCAACTGCAGAAACGGGCAGTCCATAGCGTCAAACAATGAATGGAGCGCACTCACACCTTGCTAAATCTGACGTATACTGGACCTGCACAACTTAAGGAACATCACCCGTGACCCAATACTGGGGTCTCCAGCCCAACGCCTGATGTGTTGTCAAACCCATGCTACCCTTGTGACTCAGCAGCTGCTGCAACCACTGGTCCGTTCACCTCCCTTTGTCCAGAAACAACTCCAGCTGAAACACAATGCACAGAAAGTCGAGCAAACCATTTAAACCTCTCTCTAGTGGCCAAGTTGTTCGCCTTCAGACCGACAAGGGCTATGGCTGTTTGGCTCACATTCACAGCCCTGCCAAGGAGCCATGCTCTAACCTGGTAAGTGCCGATGGAGGCTTTTACAGATGCAACCGTCAACATCTCCTTCCTGTGAAGGAACCACGTCCTGCAGTTTTGTATATCCAGACGTCACGCGTCTGGTGTACCCTCCTATTGTCGGACTGTCTCCTCCCTCAAGCTCAGCTGCAGCAGAGCAACCACTGATCATGCCCCCTGAGGCCTCACCACAAAGTTCAGCGCCCCACTCGCCGGCTTCGCTACCTCCACCCTGTGGGTCTCCGGCACCGTCTTCGGTTACTTCCCCGGTCACTTCCTCCGTGAAGGGAGGAGATGCGGATCTACACCACATGCGCGTGGGGTGGGTCTGTAGTCCACCCCTTAGATATGGAGATTTTGTGTAACCATCTATACGTCCCTGTATACATTATTAGCGTTTCAGGTACTGTATTATTTAGCTATTAGTGTGTTTCTGCTTATAGGCTTGCATTTAGTTGTGCTTCATTTCATTTCTACAAGGAAAGGTGTAGATCGGTTACTCCACGCTAACAAATTGTAATGCTTTATTAGTAGGAGCTCCACCTACTATATACGGTTTATAGTGTCAGAACTCAGCTCATGCTGGCAGTCCGAATCGTCGCTACACAAGCTATAACAACATGCTGAAGTGTTACTGTAAGTGAATTTTTAATAAAAACTATGTTGTACCATGTTTTGCGAATGACTGGGTCATTTACATTAACGATTCCCAATATTTTCTGTTTGTAATGGAAGGAATGATGATGTGACAGGTGTCATGGTGTTTGAGTAGTTGAGCTGGTGTCTCACATCTCCAGAACCCATTATTCCTGATCTCTGGAGTGGATTTTTTCACAATTTTCCCAGTGAATGTGTGTACATCCTTTACATGTTCTTGTTTCCTCCCAAATCCCCAAAGCACATCGGCCCTATTGAAGTGCGGCTAGTAGAATTAGAGAGAATGTGGGAAGAATATGTTACGGAGAAAATGACTGAGAAATGGGGTTGCTCTATGAGCTAGCATGAACATAATGGGGTGGAAATGTTTATACTACATATTAAGTAAGTATGGAAATTAATTTACTATTTTGTTTACATTGTGCTGTTGATCATCTCAAATTAATTGTATTCACTCACAAGATCAGCAGCAAAGGACATCATTCCAAATAGCAACTTGCAGGGAACAACTGACATTTAAGCACATTAATTTAGCCTGGAGTCACGTAGGCTGGACCAGTTGGGGAGGCCAGATTTTCCTCCCTGAAGGATATTAGTGAACCAGATAGGTTATCAATCTGATCCATTAATTTAATTGGCTGATATATTTTGAATTTGAACAGAGACAAATTCAAAAGATATTTCATTAGTTATTATGTGATTAGACGTGGACTGATGTCATGGAAGGTGCTGCGCAAAATATTAGTGTACATCAAAGAATGGAAAAAGTAGGAATTCAGTTCTCCAAGTCTGTCCATAATTCATCAATGGCTTTGCTGACTCTTTTACCACAAATCCACTTTCTCGTTCAATTCCCTTGACATAACTTATATCATCCCTTGAAATAATTAGTATACAACTATCTTCAGAAAGAATATTATAAATCAAGCATTTGATCATTTAAAAAGGAAATATCTACAATCAGTCTGAAGAAGGGTTTCAAAGCAAAGAGTCAGCTATCCATGTTCTCCAGAGAAGCTGCCTGACCCGCTGGGGTTACTCCAGCACTCTGTGTCCTGTTTTGCAAACCAGCATCTGCAGTTCCTTGTTTCCACGCCTACAAGAAAACAATTTGAGGACTGAAGACCCATTTGTGCCATGCTTCATCAAGCTGAGTTAAATATGGACAAAATTACAGACATGAGAAATGAAATCCATTCCAATGTATTGGCCTTCTCCAGCAGTGTGACAGACTCTTTAAGGCTGTAAAGTGTTGAATGTGAACATTGGATGAGTTCAGTGAAAGGTTAATTGGTATTCCAGCTGCAGGCCAAAACCCCTGGCTATGTTTGGAGGGAGGTCAATTATGAGCCAGTAACTCTTTGGCACAGTGAATGCCTGGAGAGTTTTTCTGTCCATTGCAAATGTTTGCTATTTGTGTCTTTATATATTTTTTAAGATTGTGACACAAATGTAAACAGATAAGTCTCATCATCTGCAATAAGATATGTTCCCTAGATAGTACTTAACATGGCGAATGAGACAGATATATAGCTACTTATGGATTAACAGTTGCTCGCGTATGGTATTGCGTTAGCAGAGCAGAATGGTATGAGACTAGGCTGGTGTCCTGTCTTCACTGATGCTAACACGGTTGAATGGAGCATCTGCCAAATATAGATCTTAATTCAATACACTGAAATTCCATCGGGTTGGATTAAGTTGCCACCCTACTTATTTTTCCCTCAGCTAAGATGGGTGATACGGTGACCTTCTTTTATAAGTGATGAAATGGGAGGTATGACATTAAAAAATATAAATGGCTTTCAAAGTGGACGATATGGTAAATGTTCCCTCATATTGCAGAACCAGTGTTAGAGGGTACCAGCCACTTACCTCAGTGTCATGGCGTGAGTTGTTTCAAAACTTTGCTATAACTGATGAAACAATGTTAGGTTCCTTTCACTGCTTTCGCCACTGATTGGATTGGCGCCAACCTCACGAGGTATGGGTGAAAGTGGGATAATGATTGCCATCCTAAGTGTGTGTTTGTTTGAGGCTCAGAAAGCTACAGAACAATTGCGCTCAGGATCCATCCCAGGATTGACGATTGTATTATTAATTAGTGCGCTGCTCTGGATGATCATCCTACACCCTCTAATGGAGCATGGCCAATAGGATATTATTTTACAGAAATAAAATTACTCAGCAATGAATATAAATATATAATGTTTGTATTGGTATTGGTTTATTATTGTGACATATACCAAAATGCAGTGACAACTTTATTTTGTGCATTATCCTTGCAGATCATAATCATACACAAATATATCAGGTAATGCAAGGAGAAAATAAACAGAGTGAAGAATATAGTGTTACAGCTACAGAGAAATTTCAGAAACGGAAAAGCTCGAATGTGGCAACCGGGTGGATTGTAAGATCAGGGATATTTCCTTAGCATATAATACGTCCATTCAAGAGTCTAATAACAGTAGAAAAAGAAGTTGTTCTTGAACCTGGTGATATGTGCTTTCAAACCTTTGTGTCTTCTGCCAGACAGAATAGGGGAGAAGAGAGGATGACAGGGGTGTGTGAATGGTCCTTGATTCTGTTGCCTACTTTTCTGAGGTGTCCTGAAGTGTAGATGGAGCGGAGACCCGGGTTTGTTCCTGACTACGGGTCCTTCTGTATGGAGTTTTGTACCTTCACCCAGTGACCATGTGAGTTCTCTCCAAGTGCTTCGGTTTCCACCCAAACTCTAAAGAAGTAATTTTTTGTAGCTTCATTGGTTTCTGTAAAGTGTAAATTGTTCCTCTGTGTAGGATAGTCCTAGTGTAAATTGTGATCACTGGTCAGTGTAGACTTATTGGGCCGAAGGGCCTGTTTCCATGCTCTAAAGTCTGAAGTCTAAATATTTGGTTGTGTCCATGACTGTGTCCACGATGAATACTTGTCCAATCATTTGATGCATGACCAGACGTTCATATCTATTGATTGATGTTGAGGTTGAACTAACTAAAGAAGATAAGGAAGAGGAGTATGAATAGGCCATAGACCCGCTCAAGAAGACTCTCTGATTGTACTGGTCTGGTCACTGGCAGCAACATTTTATCTCTGATCTCACGTAGACACAAAATGCTGAGTAACTAAGCAGGACCAGGCAGCATCTCTGGAAGAAGGAATCAGTGATGCTTCAGGTTGACACCCTTCACCAGACTGATTCTTCAGACTCTGATTCCCAGAGCTCTTGATTTGTTCAGCATTCAAAAAATCTATTTCAGCCTTGAATCTACAGAAGACTCAGCACCTAAAACTCTCTGGGTCAGGAAACTCCAAAGACTCACTATCCTCGGACATAATAAATGCTGCCTCAAATCTCTCTCAAGGGGTCATCTCCTTTGCCAGAGACTGTGGCCCTTTATTTTAGCCTTCCACATCAGATCTATCTGTCAGTATCTTGATGAGACCAAACTATTCTACACTCAAGAAACTTTAGCTCCAATCTGTATAATAATTTCTCAGAATATGGCCCTTAACTTCCATGAGTTAATCTAGTAAGGGTTGGCTATAATAAGTGCATCCCTTCTTAAATAGGAAGCATATTACTGCATGCAGTAATCCAGGCCAACAAATTACTGGATCGGCTTCCTCCTAGCTGGATGGTACTGCCTTCCTTGGGAATTCTGATGGAATTTGTTGCGCTAACTATGAATGTCTGACCTTCTAAATAGATTTCCTCTAACAATCTGTTTTTTTTTATCAAGATTCCAGCATCTGCAGTCTCTTGGGCCTCCATCTGTAATACTTTGGCATTATGCAGATGTGAAATGTTGAGGACGTGTTGAGGACATGCTGCAAACCTATTTGCAGAATGAACATGGAATTGGAAAGTGTTATTCATTATTGATAAGTATGTGACAAGTAAACCTTGGAGTGCACATACGCATGACAAATAGTTCTGACTATAACTATAGTGAGACACAAACGGTATTCTTTTAAGGTATCGGTTAAGAAGCAGAGAAGTAATACAAAACTTATATGTTAAATCTACTTTTGAAGAAGATGTTGAGACACTATGACTGGGTAAAAGAGATTTATCAAGATGGTGAACCTTAGCATAAATCTTTACAACTAATTGACATGATCATTGTTGCAAGGATTAAAGGAAAATTGAGAAAAAAATGATGTGGTCTGGTGCGGAAATCTCATCCCATTTAAAATATAATTGTCTGAGCACTTGTGCAGTGAGATATAAGGCTAAGAATGAAAGTGGGATGAGCCAAAATATATCTCTCCAAATATCTGTACCTTGCACAATGGTTTAAGTGGCCTCCTTCTGAATTATAAGAAATTTGTAATTGTAACAGGAGGGAATAATAGCAGAACCGTGAACTTTTAATTAACAGGAAAGGTTGCACAGGAAAAGAGAAAGAGTTACCAAATCAATATCTTTAAAAGTAATGAAGACTGGAGAGTGTTTCTGTTGCTGAGGAGCACATCAAGAAATCCAGTACTGGGGAAATGATGCATCAATAGTTCTGGGGCTAACCTCTAGCCCCTCCTCTGAAAGTTAGCCTGGGACATCTACAGTGTGTCCTGG
Organism: Okamejei kenojei; assembly: GCA_035221665.1. Lineage (NCBI taxonomy): Eukaryota > Metazoa > Chordata > Chondrichthyes > Rajiformes > Rajidae > Okamejei > Okamejei kenojei. Next base: position 107,556,466 of record CM069136.1, on the reverse strand, counting down.
AATAATTGAGTGAAACAAAATACCTTTGCGGAAGCTGAGTTCTATCTTGCTTTGATTCCCCAGCATTAAACTATGGAATTCTAGCAATGGGATTTTAGCTTTGTTTATATATTTTATTTGTTTAACAATTTAATGATTTGCAGGAGATGTCATGTGTCTTATAATTCTCTAATTTTATATCTTTATAATAATTTAAATATATATATTTTGTCCTCAAGAGTTAGGTTTATTTAATTGCCAGCAAAAACTAGCCATTTGCTGCACACAACCTCCACCACTTTGGTTACCCAACTGGTAGGCAGAGTAAGGGGTCCTTGTGTGGGAGCTTCTGCACCTGTGACCCAGAATCTCATTGCTAACCTGTGTGTGAAGGGTCAGAGGAACTGGGCCTTGGTGTCCATTCCAGAGGAGTGCAAGCATGTGAGGAATGCCAGTGAATCCAGAGGGAGTGCTGTGTCCAAAGGATTTCAGAACTTTTTCAAGAGTCCTATGAGAATGTGAAACTAAGAATCATGGGTGTTTATTTCTCATATGCACCGGGGACAGGAACAATTAAAAATCTTACTTACTGCAGGTTTACAGGCATGTTAAAACATAACAATGCTGCAGTGCTTCTATGCTGAGGGTCTGCGGGTCCGAGATGAGCTTTTCTAGCCTCACATGTTGCTTCCTGTCTGTCAGGAAGTTGGTGATCCACTGACAGAGGAGTTCAGAGCACAGTCAACTGGGATGTAGTAGCTCTAGCACAGTGGTGTTGAATACAGAGCTAAAATCTACAAACAAAATCCTTGCATAGGTTTCCCTGCGGTCTAGGTGCTGGAGGATGTAGTGGCAGGCCAAGGTTGACTATGTCATCCACTGATCTATTAGCCTGGTATGGAATCTGCAGGGGACCAATAAAGTTATTCCTTGACAGTTCACCTTTACATCATAAAACGTGTTATAAACCACGAAGTCCTGCTTCATATGTTTTTTCATTGGAAACAACACGTCAAAAGGGACAGAAATCTATTCATTTTTGCGTTGGGATCATTCTGAACAAGAGAGAGTCAAAAGTCAAATTCATGACAAACCAATATGTGCAAGTAAACCCCGACAAACAGCAAAGCAATAGTGACCAAATTTATTTTCTCATAGATGTATTCATTGAGGACTGAACGTCATTCATGAAGATCTTCTTCAAAGTAATGTGCTTGGACTATCTTTTATTTATTTAAATTGACCATTTATTTGTACATGAACATTGTTGGCAAGGCCAATATTTATTACTCATTTACCCTAAACTGCTATATGAGAAGATGGTGCTGAACTGGCCCCCACAGTCTTTCTGGGCAGGAAGCTCACGATTTAAGCGCCCTGTGATGATGAACGGAAACAGAAATAATGTTTTCCAAATTTAAAGTTATGCTCAACTTGTAGATGCTGCTTTTTGCCCCTCTTACCCATTGCCCCCGTATCCGTCTTGGTGATGGAACTTTGTAGGATTGAGAAATATATTTTGTAGTCGTCTAGAAGAGTAACTGGAGTGCATTTTGTTGTATTTGTCATAAGAATTAAAAATAGAAATCCTCATTGAGAATTTCATAAATAAACTGCACCTTAGGAATGAATTGAAGCTGAGTAAACAGCAACACAAACCCTGATTAAAACATTCCTCAGTTGAAAAAACGTAACTCTGCAAACCGATCACTGAGCGACTCTGAATGATCGCATCATTCCACACTTTTTCCTCTAATCTGCAGCACTGAAGTGCCATAAAACATCTTGTGGCATGTTCAATGAAGTGAATATTTAGACATAAATTACAGTTGGAATTTTGCTTCAATCAGGATTTCTGCAAACTACAGATGGAAATAGAATGTTTTTACGCTGTTCTTCATTAATTATTCATTCAGCGCAAAAAAAGTTATTGCAAAAAAAAGTGTAAAAAAAAACAATTAACAAAGACCTAATTTTATGTGAGAAACAATTAGTCTTCTGAAATGTACTGTTGCCTCCAGGTGATTTTTTAACTGCTGACTGGCTATGTTTTTTTTTGGTGCTGAACATTCAAATGTAGGTAATTGGGGGGATATTTTATTCCTGCACTAGTGAACTGTGCATCAAAATATGAACAGTAAATGCCTCAGGATTGGGATCCTACCTCAGCACCGACGAACCACTATGGACATCTCGCTACCATGTTTGCTCTATGTACTTCAGTGTTTACAGTATCATGGCCTACTTTAGTCCAGAATAACTCCTAATTTACCATTCATTTTTTTGTTGTTGCATCTAAACGTGCCAGTGGAGCTGCAGCAAGAAAGAAGTTCATTCTTCTGGTTCATATCCGGGGCATATCTGATAAATAAACATGAGTGTTCAGTCGGGATGTTTTGTAGCTTGAAAGCAATTTATGACTGATGGTTGAATGGAATTGATTGCTTGGAGTTTTTTTTGACATTATATAGAAAACTGGTTTACTTTTGAGAATATACCATAGCTAATTAGTTTATTATAGGAATGAATGAAGATAAATTCCCACCAGTCATCATATCACTTAGTATAAGCAGCAGCTCTAAATATCTCACTTGTCCCATGTGGTCCAAGCATCCATATTGATCTGGAGCATCTTCCATCTCTTCTCGTTTCACTCATCACACTTACCTTCCATCCCTTTCATACTTAATTACATTCTATAAAATGCATCCTGATGCAGCAATTTATTCTAAGCTCTCCCATCTCCTTAACTTCTCTACACACAATGACTGCACCTCCATAGGCATCTCTGTCAAGCTTTACAAGTTTGCAGATGATGCAACCCTGATTATACTGATCCAGGATGGGGAGGAATTTGCCCACAGACAGGAAAGGACACAGCTGGCGTCCCTGGTGCCATCGCAACAACCTGGACCTCAATGCTCTTAAGACAGTGGAATTGATTGTAACTTTAGGAGAGCTCCCCCTCCCCTGGCCCCCACTCACCATCAAACAACGCCACAGTCACAATCTGTGGTAGTCATCTAAATTCCTTGGAACCATCAACATCCAGGGACCTAAAATGGGAGGCCAACATCAACTCACACGCAGTTTAAAAATGCCCAAGAGTGGCATGTATTTCCTGCGGCAGCTGAGAATCTGCACGCAGGCAATGATGGTCCATATTACACAGCCATAAGAGTCTGACCTCACCTTCTCCATCATGATCTGGTTTGGCTCAACCACAAAGCATGATAATCCACAGGCTGCACACATTGTTCGATCAGCCGAGACGTTGTTGGCTGCAACCTTCCCACCATTGATAGAACTGTACACTGCAAAGGCCAGGAAGCCAGTTGGTAAGATCATCTCTGACCCCTCACACCCTGGCCTCTAATTCTGAATCACTTCCCTCTGGGAGGTGACTCTGGACTGTCAAAGCCGTCACAGCCAGACATAAAATTTTTTCCCACAAGCAGCAGCTCTACTCAACAGCCAAAAGTCTTTGCAGCCTCCTTTTGCTCTCCTGGTATTTTATACTTCACACTTTTTTAAATCTTTTAAATTATATTGTTTTATTTTTTGAATTGTTTAAAGAATATTGTGTTGTTATCCTTGCAAGCAAAGCACCAAGGCAAAATAAAATTTAAAATATATATATATATATATATAATATATATATATATATATACACACATACATACACACATACATACACACATACAAACACACACACAATATATATATTAAATGCATTTGCCTGGTGCTTTGCTTGTGAGAATAACAACACAATATAATACACACACACACACACACACTTGGCTAATAAAAATGTATCAGTTCAATTCAATAATTGTTGAAAAATCATGTAATGTCATACTGCAAATTTAAGAGGCCAATCAGAGTTTAGCTATGGCTAAGAATAATTACCCCAAATTTCAACCTCAATATGTTGCAAAGTATTATAAATCAAGCATTTTCTGTTTGAATTGTTGGCATGCCATAAGATAGATCCAGAAGCTAGGCAATATCCTGGAAACTAGTCATTGGATTACCGTACTGGTAAATCTGGGTGATGATCAAGGTTGCTCTTACAGGAATGAGCAAAATTTGTATAGAAGCCTTTATTGAATAGCTGGATTTGAATAATAATCTTACAATCCAGATCTGGATCAGTGATTTGTTTTTATCTCTGACCAGACACTGTAGGTGCTGCAGGAAGTAAAGGGCCTGTTCCACTTGGAGGCGTCATTTTGCACGTAATTTACGTGACATTTTACACGTCACGACGCAAGACGCGTGCGCCGTGATGCATGCATAGCACGTGGTGAGGCGTGGTGGCGTAGGCAGTGAGGCGCGGTCGCGCGCAGTGCCCCACAAATTTGGGATTCACAAAATCTTTGAGCGCCACCTGCGTGACATGCAAATGACGCCCAAATGGGACAGACCCTTTAATATATAAACATCAGTGTTGCATCACTGCTGAAACTATGTAGGATTATTGATTCTATTGTGGTTTAAATTAAGATATCAGTGTTATCCTGCTAATATGTTCATTTTGTAGCTAAGTCAAGTATCAGGTAGAATTGACTTTAATTCTGGAATGGGACCAGTTGATTGACAACCTAGGTTCTTGTCTAGTAAATGTTTCCATTTTAATCCTCTGTCCAAACCTCAATAAACGTAGCACTGGACTTAAACTCTGAGCTCAAAGAAGCAGCCATATTAAGACCCTGATAACCTTCAGTTCTTTGCCTTTCCGCATTACTGTTACTTGTAAGTAAAAGTGATTTGTGCCAACGTACAACGAAGTAATTTGGGGTCATTGCAAAGTTGGTGTTTCGTTTCATTAAGAGTTCTATAGTGTGGAAACAGGCCCTTCGCCCACCGAGTCCACACCGACCAGCAGTCACCTGTACACTAGTTCTGGTCTACTCACTGGGACAATTTACAGAATCTAATTAAATCTACAAACCTGCACATCTTTGGAATGTGAGAGGAACCAGAGCACCTGGAGAAAACCCACATGTTCAGAGGGAGAACAAAGCACACTCCGTACAGACAGCACGCGTAGTCAGGATTCCGATCCGACATTCTAGCGCTGTAAGGCAGCAACGACTACCGCTGCACTACCACTGTGCTCTCAGAGATTTAAACACCAGAAATATTTAATCGGTGCAAATACTTCCTTTAATCATAAACAGTGAGATAATCTGTTTATCTAATCTTTAATCTCAAATATTGATTGCTAATACTTGAAACTGATTTGATATTTTCTGACCACAACTGAGAAGTAGAAAATAAAGTAGAACTTCAAGGAAATTGTGAATGCATCCTTAAGTGTGCTCTGACCCAACTGACGTAAGTGGAACTCGCTAAAAGGTTTTAAGTTACTTTATTCAGTTTTAAGCTAAAAATGGGAAAAGAATAATATTATTCAATATGTCAATAGAGTTCAAACCATCCTCAAACCAACCAATCATATAAGATAATTATATTTCTTAATGACCAGAGATGAAAGTATGAAGACAGATTCTGCTCCTAAACTTATGTCTCAAGAAAAAATTGACAATTATTCTCCAAACGATAATGAAATTCTGTCCAGTACTTTATTAATTTTAATGATTTGACAATGTTATTAGTGCATTAATTAATAGCTATTCATGGTAATTTCTGAAGGACTATTTTTGCACTACGTACCGTAAAATTCCAATAATCTGCAATCTTATTATTCTTATTATAATCGTATTATCTCAAAGATCCTGACTTTTTGGCATTTGATTATGTCTTCTGTGCTCTATTTTAAATTCCCTGTGATACACTGAGGCCCCTATCTCATGCTACCTTTGGGCTGTTTTATACCAGGTTTGTTGGAACATTTTACAGAATACTGTCTACAAAAGAAAGGAATTAAAGGAATTAAAAGCCTAACAGGCCTTTGATAGGAATAACATCCAAAGGATCCATACATCCAGGCAGCCAGGCACGACTAAAGCCCCATGCATGCTGAGATTATCAGAGGATTGGCTGTTGGATTTTCTGCTTAACCTGTACCCTGAACCTGTCTTTCACATGGGACCCAGTTAAAACCTCTTAATTACGTCAGATAGGAACAGACACAAAGAACATCTCGCAGGCAGGGTCTCTTGAACAAGTCAGTTTAATTCAAGGCCTTAAAAGTGCACACTGTTTGCACTCAAAGAACCCAATGTTTTCACAGATTTGCAGCATCGCCAGCATTTTCACATTCCCACAACACAATGGTTACATGTGGATTTTACATCTTTGAAAAAATTCACCATTGATTAACATTTAACCTCCTGTTCTTTGTCATTGTCAAGTCAAGTCAAGTCAAGTCAAGTTTATTCGTCACATACACATACAGGATGTGCAGTGAAATGAAAAGTGGCAGTGCTCGCGGACTTTGTGCAAAAAACCCCCAAAAAAAACAACCAACAAACTACAACAGAAAACAATTCCTCCATTTACCTAACAGGTAATAAGGTTGTGTGTGTAATAATATGTGTGCAATAAAGGACATACATCCTACACCCAATTCACCATTGCACAATGCTTATCCTCCCGTTTTCCACTAAGTGTTATAACCTATCCCCAAGTATCCGTCCACAAGGTGCAACAAGCTTCCAATCACATCTGGGCTTCAAGCGAGCAAGCACTCCTGAGGGTCTACTTCGAAAACATTTAAAAAAATGATTCCCAAAACATGCATTCCTCTGAGTTTCATCACATGAAGAGATTACTAGGGGTTCATGGATGTTTTCAAGATGTAAGGTGCATTTAGAATGGAATGGTGTCTATTCATCGAGAGCACACAAAAATGAAGCAACAACAGTAGAAGGACGATCACTTCCCAGTCTCCCCCATTAATTATCTCCAATCCTAAATGTGGAACAGTCTATGGCCTCCAGAGATACCACACGAGCTACTGAAATGAAAACATTCGACATCCTAATAGTCCTTAAGAAGAATAGAGCAGCTTGCGTCTTCTCCCAACACACGTGGCTAACTACAATGGCTTATAACATTGCTGGCCCCTCCACCCCATTTGAAAGCTGTTCAGCCTATTTAATTTGAAAATCTTGGAAGACCTTTGGTACTTTCAAGAACCCATTATCAGGAAAAAGAGAATAATAAAGGGGCAGGAATGCATCCAGCAAGTGCTCAGAATATATCTTCACATAGTCAATTATTTTTCAATATTTGCAGATAAAACCTTAATCATGGTAATCTCATTCTTCCATTTTCTATTGAAGCATGCAGTGAAATGTGGAATACTTTTGTTAAAGGAAATAGTCAGTGGAATCAAAGATTCACTGTCTATTTTACTTCGGAGTCACATGAGTGACTACGTGAAGAAGCCCCGCCAGAGCGCATGCTCGTCATTACGTCAGACGCATTGGCAAGCACCGGACTGGTGGGGCAACGCTCCTGCCGGCGGTAAGTTTCAACCTAGAAGGTAAGTGTTTTTTTACTTACCAGCGTTCTTTTGTTTGAGCAGGAGCCTCTCTTTACAGAGGTTTCCTGCCGAATTTATCGGAGGTCTGATGCCTAAGCCGGCTATGGGGGGGAGGGACCCCGGTCTGACCGCAGAAGCGGATAGCCGGCAAAAAGATCGGGTTTTCTGATAACAGCCACTGACAAAGCATCAGTGACAACATTGCTTCCAGCCTGCGGGGTTGCCGTTTAAATAATGCTAGAGTCGCTGACAGTCGGTCAGCGACTCACAGACACGGTGCCCCAGGCATGGTAGGTAAATGGAGTAGGAGAGAGAACTTGTGCAGCCCTATTGAAACTCAGTGAGGGACGGGCTGCAAGAGTTCCCTCTTCAATAATAAAAGGGTATTTCACCCTTTACAAATTCACACTACCAAATTAGTGAAAATCCACTATAATAGAGCGGGACATGGGACAGGCCGCGCCAGCCAGCGCCTGGAACAGGGCTGCTTCAGGGAAAAAGCCTGCAATGCCCAAGGACAGGGTTGCTCAAGGTCTCCCTGCTGGAGGGGGAGACCAGGATGGGTCAGTGTGCTACTGACGCCAAATCTATCACAGCGCTGGCCTACGGGAGAGCCGCGCCAGCAGCGCCTGGGATAGGGCTGCTTCATGTGTAAAAGCGCCGAGCCTATGGAGAGCAGCGCTAGCAGCGCAGCGCCTAGGACAGGGTTGCTTCATGTAAAAAAGCACCGGTCTCTATGAGAGGTGGCACCAGCAACACCTGGGACAGGGTTGCTCAAGGTCTCCCTGCTGGAAGGGGAGACCAGGATGGGTCAGTGTTCTACTGAAGCCGTATCTGTCACAAGCGCTGGGCTATGAAAGCCGTGCTAGCAGTGCCTGCGATAGGGCTGCTTCATGTGTGAAAATGCCGGCCTATGGGAAAGCCGTGCCAGCAGCGCCTAGTAGAGGGCTGCTCAGGGTCTCCCTGTGGGAAAGGTGTGGCAGACCAGTTTGGGTCTGACACAGAACTTTTTTCACAGCAGGCCTACGGGAGAAGCCGCTCCACAAGCACCCGTTGACAGGGCTGTGTGTATGACCTCCCGTGAGCATCAGCCGAGAGAGCCAGGGCAAAAAAAAGTAGGATGCTGACCCTGAAATTTAGGGACCCATCACCCCCAGCACCTCGTTTAGGGCTTGTGTGTGACCTGTCCCATGCGCATCAGCCGGGAGAGCCAGGGCAGTAGGATGCTGACCCTGAAGTTACGGGACCCATCACACAGCACCAACAAGAGCTAAGCAAAAAAAAGTCCTCGTTTAGGGCTGTGTTGGTGACCTCCTGTGAGCATCAGCCGGGAGAGCCAGGGCAGTAGGATGCTGACCCGTGAAGTTACGGGACCCATCACACCAGCACCTCGTTTAGGGCTGTGTGTGACCTCCCGTGCGATCTGCCGGGAGAGCCAGGGCAATAGAATGCTGACCCTGAAGTTGGTGTCACTGCTTATGTGCATACACCAAACCACAAGAGCCACGCCCCAGGTGTCCCGGATGTGGTTAGCAAGTTACCATACCGGTGAAATCGGGAATGACAATTCGGCCAGCAAATTAATGGTCCTCACCAGTTCCAGGACTTCATAATGGGGAAAAATTCACATATGAAACACCTGTTTACTGTGCATCGCTCTAATGGAGCGGATCGTGAGGGCGCATGAATTAAGGCTGCAAAAGACGTAAAAAATAAATAAATAAATATCCAGCCTATGCTCAACCCACGGTTCACAGCCTTGCGCAGATCCTCTAGTACCCAGGGGAATATCTGGACGATGAGACTAAAACTGAGGCCAGGATGCCACCTCAAAAACCGTATCCTTTCAGATTATGCAACAGTAAGTGAATATTGGACTGTATCCGGGGATCACGAATATGTATCTCAGAATTACATCCACTCATACACAATAGACACAGTTTGGTATTCGGGTTCAACACCACTAATTCTATAGGTGGATCATGCATATCAGCCTGAACAATTGTGTCCAATTCCCCACCCAAAAGGACGATGGTGGGTGTTGAGTCATTCTGGGCCGGAACATACTTAACCCTTAAGGTCCAGTATAAAAGGTTTAAATAAAAATGTCAGTATTGTAACTGGGATAAAAAAGGGTGTTACAGTGGCTTGCAAAAGTATTCATACCCCTTGAACTTTTCCACATGTTGTCACGTTACAACCACAAACGTAAATGTATTTTATTAGGAATTTTATGTGATAGACCACAACATAAAGTGGTGCATAAAATTGTTGAAGTGGAAGGAAAAATGATACATGGTTTCCAAATTTATTTTTACAAATAAAAAAACTGAAAAGTGTGGCGTGCAAAGTATTTCAGCCCCCCCTGACGTCAATAACTTTGTAGAACCACACTTTCGCTGCAATTACCGCTGCAAGTCCTTTGGGGTATGTCCTCTACCAGCTTTGCACATCTAGAGACTGAATTTTTTGCCCATTACTTCTTTGCAAAATAGCTCAAGCTCAGTCAGATTGGATGGAGAGCGTCTGTGAACAGCAATTTTCAAGTCTTTGCCAGAGATTCTCAATTGTATTAGGTCTGGACTTTGACTGGCGCATTCGAACACATGAATATGCTTTGATCTAAACCAATCCATTGTAGCTCTGGCTGTATGTTTAGGGTCGTTGTCCTGCTGGAATGTGAACCTCCACCCCAGTCTCAAGGCTTTTGCAAACTCTAACAGGTTTTCTTCTTCAAGATTGCCCTGTATTTGGCTCCATCCATCTTCCCATGACCTCTGACCAGCTTCCCTGCCCCTGCTGAAGAAAAGCATCCCCACGGCATGATGCTGACACCACCATGTTTTCACAGTGGGGATGGATGTGTTTTCAGGTGATGTGCAGTGTTAGTTTTCCGCCACACATAGCGTTTGAATTTAGGCCAAAAACTTACATTTTGGTCTCATCAGACCAGCGCACCTTCCTCCACCACATGTTTGCTGTGTCCCCCACATGGCTTGTGGCAAACTGCAAACGGGACTTCTTATGGCTTTGTTTCAACAATGGCTTTCTTCTTGCCACTCTCCATAAAGAGCCCGATGTGTGGAGTGCACAACTAATAGTTGTCCTGTGGACACACGATTCTCCCACCTGAGCTGTGGATCTCTGCAGCTCCTCCTCAGAGTTACCATGGGCCCTCTTGGCTGCTTCTCTGATCAATGCTCTCCTTGCCCGGCCTGTCTGTTTAGGTGGACGCCATGTCTTGGTAGGTTTGCAGTTATGCCACACTCTTTCCATTTTCGGATGATGGATTGAACAGTGCTCCATGAGATGTTCAAAGCTTGGGATATTTTTTTTATAACCCTACCCTGCTTTAAACTTCTCCATAACTTTATCCCTGACCTATCTGGTGTGTTCCTTGGGCTTCATCGATGCTCTTTGTTCACTAACGTTCCCTAACAAACCTCTTCCAGCCTTCACAGAACAGCTGTATTTTATACTGAGATTAGATTACACACAAGTGGACCTCCATTTACTAATTTGGTGACTTCTGAAGGCAATTGGTTGCACTGGATTTTATTTAGGGGTATACAAGAAAAGGGGCTGAATACTTTTGCGCAGGCCATCACTTTTACAGTTTTTAATTTTGTAAAAAAAATTGAAAACCATGTAGCTCATTTTCCTTCCACTTCACAATTATGCATCACATTGTGTTGGTCTACCCCCCCCCCCCCCTATCACATAAAATCCCCAATAAAATACATTTTACATTTGTGGTTGTAAACGTGACAAAATGTGGAAAAAAGTTCAAGGGGTATGCATCCGCTGCTCCAGATGCCAGATGATTTTATATCGTGTGAGACAAGACAAGAGCGGAGGCTTGGCGATCGTTTCGCCGAACACCTCCGCTCGGTCCCACGCAAACACCAACCCGACGCTCCCGGTCGCTCAGCAAGCTTCAACTCCCCCTCCCATTCCGTATCCGACCTCTCGCATCCTGAGCCACCATCCACGGCCAGAGTGAGCAACACCGAAGCGTTGGAGGAACAGCACCTCATATTCCGCTTGGGGAGTCTGCATCCTTTGGGCTTGAACATTGAATTTTCTCAATTCTGTTAACCTGTGCTATCTCCTCCCCTTCCCACCTCTCCCTCAGCCCTCGGTGCCCTGCATTCCCTCTATCTCTATCTCCCTCCCCCACCTAGTCGCACTAGCTTCTCATTTTCACCCACTAACAGACTTACAATGGCTTGTTCCCTTTATCATCGATACTTTTTTGCATATCTTTCATTCATTGTTCTTTATCTCTCCACATCACTGTCTATAAACTCTCGCGTTTCCCTGATCCCTGACCAATCTGAAGAAGAGTCTCGACCCGAAACGTCGCCTATCTCCTTTGCTCCTTAGATGCTGCTGCACCTGCTGAGTTTCTCCAGCTTTTTGTGTAACCATCGATTCTCCAGCATCTGCAGTTCCTTCTTTAACACAAGGGGTATGAATACTTTTGCAAGCCACTGTATATTGGCAGCCATAGATCTGAAAGATAAATATTCAGCTACCACACACCTGTTGAGAGGATACGTCCTCACCCATCTAATTAAACTTAGATTAGTACGATTTAGAATGATTGGCTATTTGAGGTCATTATTGGTTAATTAACATGACAGTACTTTGGCTAGGGCCAAAATTGTAACTAATGCCTCGAGATGTACTAGCGACATTCTGACTCAATAACCTTAGTTTACAGTGTTAAAGAAGGAACTGCAGATGCTGGAGAATCGAGGGTTACACAAAAAGCTGGAGAAACTCAGCGGGTGCATCAGCATCTAAGGAGCGAAGGAGATAGGCGACATTTCGGCCCGAAACGTCGCCTATCTCCTTCGCTCCTTAGATGCTGCTGCACCCGCTGAGTTTCTCCAGCTTTTTGTGTAACCAACCTTAGTTTACAAACTGATGGGAGCTTCAGGATGAGGAGCCACTGATATCAAGTCTGGCTTCGACGGTAGGAAAAATGTGAAAGAAGCATTAACCCTGCAGAGGCTGGGGTAAACTGCGTAGAATTGCTGGGTGCATTCTATGGCCTAAAGAATTCTGCTCAACAAAGCATGATTGCATGTTTCAGATTTTCAATACCACAGCTGGTACCCATATCAATCACATGGGTAGAATGAGGTCATTATTCTGTAACAGTCTGCCTAGCCTTATCTGGCACTGGTGCATTACAAGGAACATCTGGGTCTCAGATATTTACCTATCAGGTAGAGATAATGCCGAAGTTGCAGACACCAGGTCATGTAAATTCCATGACAAACATAAAATGAATTAGGAATCCAAAAGTTCAAAATCATTGTTAGCTGGTATGAACTGCCAGACATAGCTGTTTGTACCTGGGTTAAATTATCAGTACCACTGTATTCGGCATGGGAACTAAATCTAGGGGCAGTAGCGGAGGATACATTCTCGCTACATTGGGGATGTATGTTCTTACGCTTCCCCATTTCTTCCTCATTCAATCAATGTCCTCACCAAAAATAGAGTATGACTACACACTTAGGTGTTAGTGGGTTCTAAACTGGTCCACTCAGCATGGTCCCTATTGAGACGGATGACACAGCATTCAAGATCATCCCAATTACAGTAACTTGTTGGTTCACACTGGGACAGGAGAAAGTTCCCCTTTACATGAGCATATTAATTTACTGATTTGGATATCTTCTGATCAGACTGCTCCAGGGACTCAGACTATTGAGTTGAACCGTCGATGTGATTACGATGGTCAGGAGAGATAATACCTAAAAAACAATATGTATCTCCATATTAAGAAATGGGAGATGTCCTGTTTACAGTAAATATATCTATAAGTTGCAGGCATACCGGATGTATTGGAGTTCCTGGCTACATTGCATTTTGACGAGCAGGGGGAAGTTAAGCTATAGTGCAATTTATAGTGCTACAAGTACTTTGTCCACCTACTTAGGGCAAGGGTCTGGTCAACACTCTGTCGATCTCATCTATTGGTGGCCAATCCATAGGAGGTATTTTAACAAAAACCCTCCCAGAACATACATATTCAGAAAATCATTGATGTGACCATAGTATCTCCACGCTGCTTTGACAATGACTCCAATTACATCTCTGCCCTTTCAGGAAGTTAATGCTCAAAAATTGAATCATGTTCATAGTGCAGCATTATGGGTCCCAAATATTGCAAAAGGTAGACTGGAATGCATTCTTCTGTAGATGATATTGTGTTTTTTATGCATACGTATCTAATCAAACAGAGCAGGCCCAGGGATGGCTGGAAACCAAAATAAGCTTAAAATCATACCCAACTTGATCTAAGACTGGATATGTAATTTTACCCATCTGAGCTAATAATATCAAGGTCATCAAGAGTCTCAGCAGGGACTATCGAAACAGCGATGGTCATCAGCCACATAAAACCATTCAAAGTGTCAGTACAAGCTATTGCTAGATGACCGAAACAGGTTTGCATTTTGCTGGAGTAGACACTGATGTTTAAATCACTCCACCAGGGCGGCATCAACGTACGCAGCAAAAGGCGCAGGACGTACCATTAGACCAAATCCTCACCACAGGATAGTCCAGTTTAAGGAACCTTTTAGGGTTTTTCTCACAAACCTGTCCTTGCAATGCAAAGATTGGGCAAAGTTGTTTTTGGACTCTGTTTGAGTTGCTCCTTTGTAATTTCCACCTGCGCAAAAGAGGGGTTATTACTGTTGTCTAAAATGTTATTGTTTAAGACATTTATTGTTATAAATTAAACAATGTTTGATACATTATTTGGTTATCCTGTGTCAACCAAGCAGTGAGTGTCATATGGAAACTGTATCTGCGCGGGTCATGTAAATCACAGAGCTTTGAAATCTTCACGTAGCGTAGTCACTCACGTGACTCCGAAGTAAAATTTGGTGTGGTGAGAAGAATTAAAATGAGAACTTACCAGTTTTAAGTTTGATCCTTATTTTTATGAGGATTTTTAAGCGATGAGGGATTACGTGCCCGTCCGATCCCATCGTCATAATCTTAAATGATCATCTGGTAGTTCTAGTCTTCTAAAAAGCCTTAGACTATATTACTTCCCGGGTGGGACTATTGGGTTTCTGGATGCCGCTCTGGCTGGGCTTCTTCACGTAATCCCTCATCGTGACTCCTCATAAAATAAGGATCAAACTTCAAACTGGTAAGTTCTCATTTAATCTTACTATTGTCATTGAGTGGTACTTTTGGATGAAATTATATGCATGTGTTCTTAATAAATGACAACATTAATAGTTAACAACAAATGCACTTTTCCCTACGTCTGCTAATACAATGGCTATTTTTAAATGTAAAAAAATAAATATTTTTGTTTTTCCTTACTAAAGCAAATTTTTTCAGCCTTTTTTGCTTGTTCTGACTCCTGTGGTCTGAAATTTGGGAAATTCAGAACACGACTTTTTAAAAATCATTGCAACTTTATTTGAAATATTATCAATTATTATGCTTTAATAGTTTTCAACAAAGATTGATAGGGCACTCACGGTTTATTAATGCTTGAATTATTTTATAGTGGAAAGACCTAGATGACCATCTTTAATTTTCAATGGCATTTCTGAATCAAAGATAGCAAGTAGATGGTCAAAAGGGAAAAGTATACACTGTAGTTTGGCTGGGCATTTTGCTGATATAAATTCTTCACCCTTAAGTTTATGGCTGACTATCATGAAACTAAACGCTTGATGCCAACAATTCTCAATGTTACTGTGACCGTACCCTCCGACCCCATCACCTATGTTTATGCCAGGAGTTTGTACTGTATTTGATGTAGCATTTCAAATAAGCAATTCTCATCATCTAATAGCTGGATTATGCTATTACATCATTCCCCAATGTTGATGTTCACTCGTTACAGCAATTTCCTCATGCTGGCAAAAAGTCCTCCATCTTTCACACTATTAGCTTTTGATTTAATTTATTGAAAAGTAACCTTGAAGCCTTTTAAGTAAGCTGAGATAAGCAAAAAGGAATTCTGTCTTTTCAACTTCACTCATTAATGGCTTTTCTCAGCATAACCAAACTCCTTCCATAAACCTGCTAATGAAAAGTAAAAGAGCTGTATAACTTAAGATAAGTGTCTTTCAAATTTCAACGCCCTGTTCGGCAGGGCGGAAGGCAATTAGCACAGTGCGTCGAGTTTAATAATCACTTGGTTGTTAACATCTTAATCTGCAACAGGTAACATCTATCACTCAGAGACCAAATCACATATTTTTGTATTTGATGATGCAATTGAAGTTTGAACCCAAATTTAACTACATCAACAACTGGGAAATAGAAGCAGGCACAAATTTTCCACAAATTCGGTACAGGATTTTCTAGAGTAACAGAACCAATCTTTTCCTCTGCAAAGAGTAATTTCAAAAAACATTATTCCTTATCCCAGCACCTGCGCAGGAAAATGGCAAATAATTTTAATTTCTGCTTCTATTCTAACACACTAAAGTAGTGATTTGGAAACACGTATCTGGAACATATGAACTTATTTGAATATGAAACTTCATGTCAATATGGGAGTGGGGGAAAAATACAGCTCACTATACTGGTTCCCATCCTCTGATTGTTGCATGGCACTCTCCCATAGGATTGAGGTGAATGATCCATAACAAATTGCGAAGTGAAGAGTGATACCATGAAAAGCAACTGCTTATGAAACTGCCTTTCACATCAGAAAGACTTGATAAAGCTGGAAGCGCGAATGCTGAAGTTTAACCAACTAAACTCCTCTCTAGCGTTCTGTCCACCAACATTGGAGATGTGTTAAACACAACACCCTAATGGGATTCTTTAATTATTTTCAAGGATAAAATTTGAGGAAAATTCGAAATTGATATCTAACAGTTAACAAACCTGTATCTATTTATCATCATAAAGATAACGTTGGTTGTGTGGAACTCAGTTATCCCCTTCCACTACTTCATGGTCCACACATTTTTCAAGAATGTATCTTTCATTTTCTTTCAAAAGTAGCCCTGATTCGCAAAACGGATTGGGCATAATATAAAGAGCACACACACAATCAAAAGTATCCTGATTTGGGTATAAAGAACTTCATGAGCAAAGTCCGAAGATCTTTATTTGGCAGTGTTATGAAGTTTGCTTTGGTTTTGGCTGTGTACATATTTTGTTTCAACTCGAACCACAAAAATCTCAAATGAGGCCATGCAATTGGCATAGAATCATAGTCATATATCATGGAAACCACCTTTAGCCCAACCACAACCATACTGATCAAGATGCCCCATCTAAACTATTTCTATTTGCTCATGTTTGTCCATATCCCTTTAAACTCTTCCTATCCATGTACCGGTCCAAATGTCTTATAAAAATTGCAAAGCTTATTTTAAATATGCATTGAAAGTACAATTTCATATATTTAAAAGTGCTTTTCTAGTTCTGTTGAATTAATGGCACTGAAAATGGGATTGTCACTAAAAATAAACGTTTTTGGTCATTATGACATCAATCTTTGAGTAAACCAACTTTAATTAACTGTTGTTTAATGATTTTACTATCTGTGTTGAACTATTTTTGCGACTTATTTGCATGGCAGTCAATGAGTTATCTCAGTAATTGAAGAGTAGCAGTCTGATGGACAAAGCTAAAACATGCTGCCTGAGAAATATGAGCAGTTAGAAAGTCTCCCCATACTGATTAATGTCAGCTCAATATCGCATAGTGTGGTTGTGCATGTGGCCAATTTTGAGAGGTCATGATATTGGACAAAATCGATGTGTGAACCAGCTTCGAAGGATTCCAAATGATATAAATGCAATTTAATTGATGTTGTATAAATTAGTAACGTAAAATGATTTAGTGTTGTATCTGTGTCTGTGTTGGATTCATGGAGGAGCTATCCGTCCATGGCATAAACTCTTTCCATTCCTTTGGATTGAGGACAAACTGCATCCACTCTGGTTTCTGAAGAAGGGTCTCGACCCGAAACGTCACCCATTCCTTCTCTCCAGAGACGCTGCCTGGCCCAATGAGTCACTTCCGGCCATTTTGTGTTTGGCTTGGTGTAAACCAGCATCTGCAGTTCCTTCCTACAAATCCACTCATGTTTTTATGGGTTCTGAGTCGATAAATGTGGGAAAGATAGGGAACTGGAAAGTGGGAGTAACCAAAACTGTTCTATTTTTGTTTGTTGAAAACACAATGGGTCCAAATGGAACTTTGTTTGATGAATCTCATTCCTCTGGTTAGATTACCAATAACCTTTATAATGTTTGGCAATATTAGCAGTGACAAATAATTAGTGACCATTAGTAATAATTATTAATAATGCCACGCAGTGTGTGATATTAATATTTGTTAGTTGTTATATATTAATAGTATTATAATAGTAGCTATGAGTGTAACATCGGATGGAAAGGGTCATTTAGCATCCTTCTTCAGTTACGTTTGTCCTTAGGTTATAAACAGGTTCCGTAGTTCCACCCGATCTTACAAAGTTACATTGTTCGTTGGCGTCATTCATTTTGTAGATAATATTCAGTCAGCAGGCAGGTTCTTGATCTTCTGGGCGTACTCCAATGCATCCGCAGGGTTGGTGAAGATATGTTCATTCTTATTGTAGGTAATTCTTAGTGTAGCCGGGTACATCAGACCATACTTCAGATCCTTCAGTATTCTTTTTGTCTCTTTAAACAACGCTCTCTTCCTGGAGACCTCCACAGGATAATCTCAGTAAATGTTGATCTTATCTCCCTCGTATGTGAGGTTTCTGCCATGGGCGGGCAATTTTTTTTCATCATCTCCTCCAGTACATGGTCATATTGCACCTTTATTATCATTTGGCTTGGAGGTGCATCCGCCCATGGGCGGGCGTCTCATCACTCTGTGTGCTGAGAGGCTAGCAGAGGCATTTGACCAGATTTAAGACTTTTTGCAATAAGTCTGCAGCGAATTCGCGATGGTCTCGTGAAAAGAAGAAATTCCCACCTCTCTCCCTTCCTTGAATTCTCCTCACGATTTCAAGTTCTGACGCCTTCTGACGTCCTTCCAGTTCAGTGCATTTTTTCAGTTTATTTTGCTCAGTAGCTCTGATAAGCGTTGGTTTTCTCTGATAAGCTTTTTTGTTACTTCAGCACTTGTTGCTGCAAGCCTCTCTCTAGATTAAATTATGGCTATAGCCTTTGATTCTCTGATTCCTCGACAGGCTCCAGCCTTTCGTTAAAGCTAGACTCCACCAAGTTGAATTTAACATCCATCTCCGCATCCATCTCTGTGATTTGCTGGTCCAGCATTGTTTCTGTTTCATTCTTCCATCTTTCCGATAATTCAAGGACGGTGGAGTTAATTTCTTCCTTCATTTCCAACTTAAACTCCTTAAACTCATCCTTGAAATTTTGAATTTCTTCTTTAACATTCATTCTCTTTAGTTCTTCCTTTATACTTTTAATTTCCTGAGATAGAAAAATCTGAAGATCTTCTATCTCAGAGTTTTTCGTCTTTGGTTTCTTCGAAACAACTTCCTGGGATGACGTTTCACCTGAGCCCGAGGCTTCAGTCGGGCCTTGTTCTTCCGATGCCGTTTTCTGCCTGACAACCCGTTTCGGTAGCTGTTTGGGGGGGCTATGCTGCATAGACATACCGGAGTCGCGGGCCTGATGATGTCACTCACGCGTTGCAGGCAGCCGGTGCAGAAACAGCAGGTAGGTCCGTTTTTCTCCCCGTTCTTTAGCGATTTTTTTTCATGGAGCTAGCTGGCGCTGATCTCGAACCCAACCTCATAGCGCCACCAGGGTAAGTCGTTGAATATAACAAAACTGAAGACCACCACACAAAATATAATTAAATTGGTGACATTTTTTAAAACATGAATTATTCATTACATAATGGTATAGATTTTACTATATCATAAAATTGCCACATCTATAAATTTTTAAGGAGAAAAAAAAACTGCTGACAAGGATTATCTTTTAAGAAAATTGATTCACAGCAAACACGGACTGTTTTGAATGGATGGAGAAAGGAAAATATTATGCCAAATCCAATATTTGCAGGAAGGACATCATATGGAATCTTGAACAATTGTCACTTGGATGTCCACATTTTGGATGAGCTTGTTGGAAATATGGACTCATCAAATCCAGCTTTAGTTGTCTAGATGTTGACTCTGTCAAGGGAACCAAAAATTGTTTTCAAAGGTGTAACAGGATTGTTCGTAAAAACATATGCTCTCTCTCAATTCCTGATAAAACCATCTCACTGTTCCTAACCAGAAGACGTGGATGAACAAGGAGGTTCACAGTCGACCTAGGACCAAATCCCGACCATTCAAGCCTGGTAATATAGGGTCATATAGATGTCAGGTACAAACTCGATAGCGGAATGGGGGCTCTTGGGACGGAAGGTACTTCAGTTATTCTCCCTATCAGAGCAGTGAGCTCATCAGGGTGTGATGCTTCGCTTGATATTTGAGCTGCCTCCTAATTTCACCTTGTAGGAGGTGATTGCATTCAAGCCCCGCACAGTTGCCAAACCATCCGTCTCATCCTCCAGCTTGGAGCAGAAAACACTTTTTAGCCTTTTTTTATGGTCTTACCAAGGTCGAGTGTACCTGCTGCATTACTTAAACATGCGTGGAGCTACTAGCTAGAGCTACTAGCTAAATATTTTACTGGCTTCTTCAACCTCTCACTACCAAGGTCCAAGGTTCTCACCTGTTTTGAAAGGTACATCTTAATATTGGTGCCCAAGGAGAGCAAGATCAGCTCGGTGGTGCAGCTGTCGAGTTGCTGCCTTACAGTCTTATCAGCGACCGCGACCCGGATTCGATCCTGACTGTGGGTGGCTGATCTGTACGGAGTGTGTACATTCTCCCTATGAGCATGTGGGCTTTTCTCTGAGATCTTCGGTTTCCTCCATTACTCCAAAGATGAACAGGTTGCAGAAGAATTTGCTTGGTATTAAATGTATATATGTCCCTAGTGTGTGAGGATTGTGTTAATGTGCGGGGATCACTGGTCGTTGGCGGACTTGGTGGGCTGAACGGACCTCGTCTCCGCCACTGTATCTCCTAAAACTAACTAAACTAAAACATGATTCATTGACTACTGATCATCGGCACTTAATGTGTCTCATCATGATTAAATACTTTGAGAGGCTGATTATGATGCATAGCATCGACGATAACAAATCGATCAACGGGTTGTGACCTTGCTGGCTCTCCACTCTGCACTGGACCACTTGGACAATAAGTTGGATAGTTTAGAACACACAACACATCAGGCTGATGTTCATTAACTACAACCTCAAGCGTTCATCACCCTTATCATCAAATGGTTATCATCAAACTCAGACGGATGGGTCTCTGTTCCTCAGAGCAACTAGAAACTTTGAGTTAACTTCATCGGCAGACCACAATCATATACACATTTGCAATAACACTTCCTCCTCGATGAT
Source organism: Okamejei kenojei (assembly GCA_035221665.1). NCBI lineage: Eukaryota > Metazoa > Chordata > Chondrichthyes > Rajiformes > Rajidae > Okamejei > Okamejei kenojei. The sequence continues at coordinate 107,535,582 of CM069136.1, read as the reverse complement.
GATCAACACTAGGAGCACCCGGAAGGCTATGTGTTCATTTCCCATTGTGTTCCATGTATACCTCCCTTTTGTGTATCCATTGACTGAGTGGCAAGACACAGTTACAAACCCATCTTATATTCATGTGAGACCACCGATGATAAACAAATAATGGGTAATGCTGCTCGTCAGAGATACGGGTATGGAGCTTAACAAAGTTGATTAAAGGTGCCATGATAGAACATCTAGCTATCAATGTTAACAAGACCAAGGAAACTGACTTTTGACTTAAGGAAGGAACGGCCGAAGTATCCATAAACTGTCTTCATGAACTCAGGATGGTAAAATGGAGAGAGTAAAACAGCTCAAAAGTTGTTAAGGGTGCATAGCTCAGAAGGATCTGACGTAGACCCATCACATTGATGCAATCTTTAAAGAAAGGACTCATCAAGCATGTACCTCCTCAGCGGATTATGCAGATTTAGTATTCACTTAATTACACCTATCGACAAACTTTGACAGGTCTTCAGTAGAAGAAGCTCACCAACTGGCTGCATCAGCTCGAGGTACGGTAACTCGAATGTCAGGGAAAAATAATGTTAGTCCACCTCCCAATCCCGCCCCCCCACACCCACCCAAATCACGCCCCCCACCCCGTTCCACCCCAGTGAGGGATCCACATGTGCTAGCCACAAAATCGTTATTATCATTGTAGCGACTCACCACCATCCCGACCAGGCTTCACTCACTCTACTATCTGGAAGATGGCACAGGAGCCTAACAACTGTGACCTCCTTGGTTCCAGAACAAAAAAACCCCCTATTCCCCAGCAACTATCAGGCTTTAGACTATGATGGACGCCATTTTTTGATTTTGGTCTTTGCATTATAATATGTTTGTAGAAACCAGCTAATCGTAATTAGTTTTAATTGTCATTATGTACCACAAATGGAAACAATACAATTCCTTACTTGCTGAAGTTCTTACAGGGCCCCATATTAATGCATATCAACAGATAACTTTTACTTCGGAGTCACGGTGAGTGATTCCGTGAATAACCCCGTCTAGGCTGCATGCGCATCAAACATCAGCGCACTGTGTGCGCAAGCAACATGGAACTGGCAGGACCAGATGCTCCTGCCAGCGGTAAGTTAAACTAGTTTTTACTTACCAGGGGAGTTTTCAGGCAGGAGCCTCTCTTCACAGAGGTTTCCTGCCAGTTTCACCTTCCGCATGAGTGTATCCATGTCATGGTCTGTGGGGAAAACCCAGTCCGACCTAAAGCGGATAACCATCAAAAAGATCGGGTTTGCACGAGATGGGATAAGGAGCCGGTAACAATTCAGCAGCTCCAGCCATGCGGGGATGCCATGGAATGGCAAGGTAATTACACCAGAGTCGCTGACAGTGGCAGTCAGCGGCTCCCAGCCTGCAGGGGAAGCCGTGGGAATGGCAAGGAAATAATGCCAGAGTCACTGACAGTGCGGTCAGTGGCTCTCACGAGATGTTGGTCCCAGGCAAGGAAATAAAATTGGACTCATTGCAGGCCCTTAGTTGGACTCAGGTGAGTCAAGTAGTTAACAAGCGGTTTATCTTAATAATACAACGTGTAATATGATCGTTATAGTGATTTTTCTTAAAGTTAAAAGCTAAAGTGCAACGTTAAAGTCATAAAAGTTATGAGTGCAGAGCCTTTACGAAAGGTGGTAGCCCAGCATATGCCTGGGACAGGTTGCTCAAGTCCACACATAAATCTGCTACGCCACAAGAAGTCGGGAAATTATTTTCCACGGGAGCTGGATAGCTAGCCACGGAGTCGGGGGATTGATTCCTCACCGGAGACTGGATAGATACGTTTAATTCCCCACTTGAATGAATAACAACTATCCCAAATACAGCAACTGTTGCATACAGTGCTACTGCAGGGCAACACGCCAACAGGAGGAGTATCAGCACCAGTCCTAAAACAAAAAGGTGCCAGCAATATCTAGTAGAGAAACTGTTGCATAGTACCTTCATGAGATGAGGATTAGCTCGGACACCGACTCTGATGGTAGGTTGAGAAGAAGTTTACACCTCCGCAAGGCCACACCAGCAGCTCCAGTTTACAGAGCTGCTACACCCGTGTTCTCCCGTCTCAGAGCAGAGACCAAGCACGGAGTCAGTATCTGAATGGACACTGAGTCTCACTCGGTTTGGCCGTTGTGCATACCCACAAGGGTTTGAGGGCTAAGTGTCAGAGGTACCTTTTTCTGCACAACAAAGTTGCTTCCCAGCGGAATTCTATTTGGGTATAAGTTCCAACGGGTTACTTATCAGCTTAGGTATCATGCGGGCAGCGCACTGTTAGGGCTGCCTAATGAATCAGCCCTATCTGAGGTGGGAAGAGCAAAAGGTCAAGATTATAACACTGACTCCAGGCTTTATGAAGTCAATAGAAACATTACTAAAGCACATATGTGCCAGCAATATGAACAGCTCAAACAGGGGGATGTGAGAGCCAGCCGCCGAATCTGTTATTCTAGGTCAGGCTTATTCAACAGGGGAAGAAAGCTGGCAGCTAATCAATTAGGGCCAACGGCGGGCAAAAAGTCCATCATTACAGAATGCACCCCAGGTGCTCATCGCCAGTAAGCGGGTTCACTCGGAGTCGTGGCAGCATGACAGCTCAGAAAATTCCGATGCACCTTGTACCAGCCCTAACTCAACAAAAATGGGTTTTTTAGCCAACTGTCAAAACATGGGTAAGTGCACCATTCACAAGTTGTAATATTGTACACTTTGTTTTGTACAACCACAAAGGTATTTATAAAACATTCAGGTTGAGGCACAGTCGTAGCAATTTCCAAGCAGTTGTGGATTATGGTCAGGGTTATTTTTTTTTAAAGTTAAGGTTCGGATGATTCGTGGCAAAAGTTCTCATTCAAACGACCCATGAATAAGGCATATTATGTATGAGAAAATGGAGGAGTGTCGGGCCATATGAACTTTCCGAATATGAAAACCTATTTCCTGACTACAACAGATTCATAAGGGTCTCAAAGATCCTTGCTATGCAATTCCCATTACAGAGGTTATCAAATAACAATATATCTGTAATAATAACAGTAAAACATTGCGGATTGGGTTAAACTGTTCGTTGGTCATTGGGATTTTCTTTAATCATTAAAGTAGCCCTGACTCCGCCTTGTGGCAGAGATTGGAGGTTAATAGCTCAACCTGGGTTATAAATACCGGACTTTTATTTATCAAGAGGTTGAATTGGCAATATAGTAGATGTGCTGACCAGCTGAGCCAAATCAAGGAACTGATATTGTGCAAGTAGCAAACCTCTCAAAGGACAATTAGACCCATTGTTAACAACCTTATGTTATTGTCAGCTGAAAGCTACTTCAAGTCACAATAATGAAAAAATAGTTTCTTCCAGATTGCTGACAAGCATGACAATGTTACTAGTAATTTAAACTTGAATCTTGAACTTGGTAACCTCGCTGCCAGTAGTTTGCTCGGTCAAATTCATGTTATTACCAAAAACTGATGGTTAAGGACTCTTAGGTCGAGAGGTTCCGAATACCATCTCTAGTTGGAGATATTGGAGATTTGCAATGAGTTACCAATTCTTCAATTGTTGGTATCAAACTAAATATTTACACTAGATTGCACCCCTATGGGTAAGGGGCTATGAGGCGTATATAAACATATTCATACATACTCCAATTTCAAGTTGCTACTGTACGATGGTGACAATATGTTAGTCACCATGACAATCAAGTAAAATGTATCCTGTAATAATGACCTAATCTCCTTTGCACTGGTGTATCATCCAGTTCTAGATCGATTACAACACAGAATAGGTATTGGATCTCAAAGTATTATGAAAGTCATTGGATCGATGCTTTCATCGTATATCAAAATGTGGGCATGTTTATTCACTGATTTGCAAAAATATGTGGCACCAACAGTGCGGAAGGAATACATTCTCGCTTCAAAGAGGAGAATCCCCCCCCCCCCCCCCCCCCCCCCCACCCCCCTCCCCCCCCCCCCCCCCCCCCCCCCTTGTCTTTATGTTTCCTACCATTTTGCCTCATTAGCCGGGTCTTTAAACAGTCAGCATGACCTCGCTTGGGTTGGTACCTGTCTGACTGGCTAAGCAGCCATGTTGCCTGCTTAATCAAGGCTATAATAATACAATGGTATACGGTTATTCTAAAAAACTTGTTGTTTAAATTGTGAGTTCAGTAGACCCTGCTTTGCATAACTCAACAAAATTTTTGATTACACATTTTGAATGGGAGTGACTATATGGCTCAGGTTATCACATCAAGCCATGAATGTGCTCTCTGCAAGAGTGCAGGGGATAGCACCCAAAAAAGCACCACATTCCTATTGAGGGTGATCGGAAGTGATTTGTTTTAAATGTTAATGTTATATCAATACCGTACCACGATTACTGAAGTTTTCCAGTTCATTCCTTAAATGCTATTTGCCAAATATTCAGTTATGAGAGACACAACAGCTGCAACAACTGGGAACTTATTCTGTCGGGTTAACCCGGAAATCAAGAGTTAAGAGATCTTGACACAATTTCATCCCACTACAAGAATATGCAGTTGGTTATTGGACGAAAAATGTTAGTGATATTCTTCACAAGGGGTTCAGCTACATCCTTAGTTAATGACACAATTATCAGCACAACGACGGCAAAACATTGCAAACGCTGTGGTAGATGGATGGAATTGGCTGCAGGTGCCATTACATTTTACATTCTGATCGTACACAAGCAGTAGCAGACCAGGGGTAGCATGAGTTAACATCATTTTTCGGATACCCCACGTCTCACGTTGATGTTTCAAGGCCACCAGAATCCTAAGATGTATGATCAGCATTGTTTATTAATCAACAAACAACTACACAAAGTAAGGTCGGTTTTCAGAATATTTCAAGGTTTGGCTGCAGCAGGTTCCTGGGGTTATGCAGGGTATTAAACACTGATGATTGTATATTCATTCCACCAGGTCAGCATCAACGTCAGCAGCCTAGCGGCAATGGACATGACCAGCGACCATATCCTCGCGATGGCAGAAATGGTCAACTAATTGGTTTAAAAAAATTCCATAGCCTTGTTTATGACCTGGCGTTTTGCACATTCTGTTTGCGTCCACTTTAGCAATCCCTGAGTTACAGGGGTTGAGTATTGATTTCTTATCAACGTAAACAATTAATTACATGTGAATCAATATCATGCTACATGCATTTTGATTATTCACTCACTCCACCCCACCACCCCCCTCGCCCCCCCTCCCCCCCGCTCTACTTCGATGCAGTGAAACGCCCCCCCCCCCTCCGAGATTTTGATTGCGGCAATGAAATCACAAAGCTTTAAACTACTTCACGGAATCCACTCACATGTCTCCGAAGTAAAATATTAAGATTTCAATGGGAACTTACCTAGCTTTGAAGTTTGATCTTTATTCTTATGAGAGTTGCGTTGTGATTAAGTGCCCGCCATGCCCAAACCCTCTCTCATAAAGTCATCTGGTGTAGTTCTCGGGTCATGCATCTTACTATATCACTTTGGCTGATTGTTATTGGTTGATTTTCATACCGCTTTGAAGATTTGACAGCCATGGGGCCCCTCAGGGGTACTTCACCGTAATCACAAACCGTAAAACTCCTCATAAATCAGGATCAAACTTCCATACTGGTAGCGATTCTCATTTTATTCTTACTAAATAAAATTTCAGTGTTACAATTTAGGATGGCCCTCCTTACTAGAAATTATCACATTACATTAAAGACTAGACTAAGTGGGGGACTCCTTGTGGTCCCATGTTCATACAGGGAGGGTGGTCTCTCCCGATGCTATATTCCACCTCTCCACCAATTCAAATGTTGGTGGACCTTGTGGTGGGGCTTTCTGGAGTGCTGGTATACGTTCTTGGGGTGGGCGCTCAGTCCCTCAAGCCTGATGTGCTGGCAGCTCACTCTATGGCCGGTAGTCGACTCATGGCTATTCTTAGAATTTCCATTTCTAAGCAGGGTGCAAGGCCACTAAATTCAAATCCATTTCCTACCAATTTCAAAGTGAGTGCACATAAGGCCACCAAATTCAAGTGCAGACTGTTTCCTACCAACTTCAAGCAGTGTGGCAGGCCATCCAAACTCAAATGCAGCTTCATACCAATTTCATGCAGGGTGCAAGGCCAAACCACATTTCCACAAATGCAGTTTCATACCATTTCAAGCGGGTGGAAACTACTATAAAACACACAAAACACAAACACACAGTTCGTAGACATTCAGTGCAGTTTATTCACAGCTCCCTCTGACAGAGTCGGGACATCTCCTCCCCCATAATGCAGATACTGAGCCACACCCACATTTTGGGTTTTTATTAACACCTCCCCCCCCCCACCTGAAAGGTGTGGCCCTTCATGACAGGAGGAAAGATTTCCTAAACATTTTTTAAACATTAATAACATTTTTTTTTTCATTGATGGGAAGAATCATCTGCGCCCCTGCTGAGCGGAAGGGGATCTCGAATAAGATGGCACAAAAATCACAGCCATAAGTGGTAGCAGTTTTATCTAAAATCAATAATAAAAATGCAATCTGGAAGTTGTCAAGTGCACCCAAGCCACCATTTGCAGTAGTGCCTTTTACTTGAGTCAAAACACCCGGGCCAACATTTGCCTCTTCACTTCAGCCAAAGCACCAAGCCACCATTTGCAGTAGTGCCTTTTTACATTCAATCCAAAGACGCCCAAGCACCATTTGCCAGACGTGCCTTCTTCACTTCAAGCCAAAGCCACCTATTTGTTGTAGTGCCTTTTCACTTCAGGCCAAAGCCCCCAAGCCCTCCATTTGCAGTAGTGCCTTTCACTGCACAAGCCAAACAGCACCCAAACAAACATTTGCACGGCTGTGCGCTTTTACTCTCAACCCACCAATATTTTATTTTCACAACTACATTAAGGGCACTAACAGTTGAGTAGGACATGTGTCCAGTGCTTATTCAGAGCTCAGAGAGACGTGTAACCCTCTGGTCCATCCATCTTGCAGACACTGAGTGAGGCACATCACTTCCTGGTTTTTATAGTCCCTCCCCTCCATCAGCAGGTGGCAGCAGAGAGAGATGGGGAATATGTTAAAACAATTAATATCTCTTCTGATTTTTCATCGATAGGAAAAAAATAATTCTCGGTCACAGGAAGGCGGTCGGAGGGCGAGCTCTGGGTGAGCTGGTCAAAATGACTGCCGTGGTGGCGGCGATCTCTCGGAAATCACAGACATCGTGCCCAAAACAGTCAAGATCAGCTTTTAGTAATATAGATAAAAACAAAGAGCTCAATTCAGAGAAATCTGTCATAAGACAAGTTGTTGCAGGAACTAAAGAAATCAGAACCAAAAATTACAGGTTGAGCTCAAATCGAGTATATTGTCATTATTAACAAATACAGTAAGCTCAAGATACAGAGATACATATGATACATAGAAAATAGGTAAGGAATAGGCCATTTAGCCCTTTGTGAGCCATTTTGTAATTCAATGTGCATCACGGCTGATCATCACAATCGGTACCCCATTCTTGCCTTCCCACATATCCCTTGATTCGCTAGCTAAGAGCTGTATTTAATTATCTTTTTGAATGCATTAATGGAACTGGCCTCATGCCTACGAGGCAGGGATTCCATAAATTCACAACTCTCTGGGTGGAAAACGTTTTTCTCATCTTAGTTCTAATATGGGCCCTACCCTTATTCTAAAACTGTGGCCTCATGGTTCTGGACTCCCCCGACATTGGGGAACATGTTTCCTGCATCTGGTAGTAACCATCCACCAAATAATTTGATTGTTTCAATAAGATTCATTCAACCCCAACATCTCCACCCCTCCAAATACCAAACACCCCCACTTCCCACCCTCAATCCCCCCCCCCCACCCCCCACCCCCACATATCCCACTAACCACCACCCTCCTCCATAAAACCCCCATATCCCCCCCCCCTCACACACCAACCAACTTCACTATTCTAAACCCAAAAAAAATCTCTTTACTTATCTACTAGACTACCACACTACTCAATAGCCCCCATCTCCACTCACCACCTCAGATTCAAAAAACACCCCACCCCAGAACCCCTAAACCCCAATGTACTTCCTACACCTGTTCCCCTACCTACACTAACATCACAACCATAATAACACCCCACACCCACCACCTCCACATCAACTCCATATATACTCACTCCCTTGAAACATATCCACTCACCCATCCCATCTACTATACCACCTCCCCATACAAAATATGTGTAAGACATCCCCACATACCTCCCCCTCCACCCACCACACACCCACCACCAAACACAACAACAAGATGTATAGAGTAAGCCCAATCTCTCATAGTCCCCCAACCTCATATACCACAGAAGTCCATCAACTTACGAATGTCCATCCCACCACCACATATATGAGACACCTACACACCACACAGACACTCGTCATAAGCCCATACATAACACTCCACCTATCACACCACGTCACCTAATCTCCCTCTATGTGCCAACATACACCAGTCGCCAACTCTATACCATAACCCTATAACCACACACACCCTACTCCATCCTCCCCGAACCAAATATATACACCCAACCATCCTCCCCCATGTCTAATCCCCACTCTGCAAACATCACTACTCTGCTTACTCTCTACCCCCCTATGACCTACTCTAAATCTCAATACTTGTCACCCACACAGTGACCCTCATGTTCTTTCCCCCATCACTTCTCTATCTGTAGTCTCATCTCTGATCCATATCTATTAAGCAATCTCCCTACTCTCATGCCATATGTCACTTGTTGTATAGTCACACATATTTCCACATGTAACATCGTATCCTCAACAACCCATATACATAAAAAACTCTACTCTCACCCCAATTAAATCAATCTCCCTATACTACCTCTCTCACCACCACCTGCCTCACAAAATCTATTGCACACCATCTCATCCATCCACCAAAAAAACTCCACCAATAACTCTCAATCTCAGGTTCTCGCTGATACCTGACCAACATCTGCCTTTGCACACTCACCCATCTCCAGTCTACCCCAAAAGGTCTCTTTTTAATGTATGCACATTGATAGAGATAGATGTCTATCAAAATCTATGCACCACTCACTCTCACCCGTCACTCGCTCAGTTCAACTGACACTATTTATGGCGTCCACTGACCAAACATGCCCGATGCAATTGAGAGATAATTGCCTCTAGTGGTGCACTGTGTAAAACGGCTCTGCCGCAACTATGCCACAATATCAAATGCCATACCAATCCTATGCTGCGTTCTCTCTCTTCATTTTGCTGCCCGGTAACCCCCACCCATCCCCGACACTCCTCACCTTCTTTGTGACGCGACACTCCACTTCTGCTGGATTCACACAAATATTATTCCTTTGGCGGGATTGCGCCAACATCGATCGTTCCACGAGCCATGTTACCCTCAGAACTGGGAGAATTTTGGAACTGCACTCGATCGGGAGCGAGAGATATAAGGCGGTCAGTTCCGCTCTCATGCCGGCATGCTCGAAGATCAGGAGATGGTTCTAAGGCTCCCCCGATCCTGGGGAGGTGACGGTGGGGGGTCGGTTTGGGGTATTGAGGGGAGTAGGTGTAGGGAGGGAGAGGGCGGGTATTGGCGAGGTGTGGTGGAAGTGTGTGAGGAACTAGTGGGAGTAGGAGTTGTAGGTGAATTGGGCCGTGGGGAATAGATGGATTGCCCCCCACACCACTCACTTGCCCCCTCCCTCACCACTCCCCCACTCTTCCCCCTTACTCTCCGCCCTACACCTTCATTAAGCTGTTTGTGAACTGTTACTCCTCCCCTTTGCCGCAATGGAGACATTTTTACATATTCCTATACAGTTTTTCCTCTCAACATTTTGCTTTGAAAATCTAGAACATTTGGTTATTAATTTCCCTGCTTTTTTAGTAAAAAAACTTCAAAATACAGCTTCTCACCATGAGTGTTGACGAATGTTCCATCGTGTGATGTCACAGTGCCCACTGCTCACAGATGTCCAATTGCAATGGATTCCATTTACATCGGACCTCTCTTTGCATCAGCGCACGCGACCCCCACCCATGTCCGCCAGTTACATCGACATTGTGTGATGTCACAAGGCCTCCTCCATCACAGATGGCCAAATCCGGAATGGATCTCATTTTCTTATGGCGGTGCGCCATGCGCCGGCCCAGCCTAATAGGACTCTGACCGGGGGAGTTCAGAGACGTGGTGAATTCCACCGAGAGAAGAATATAGAAGAGCGGAAGACGAGAAAAAATAGAAGAAGGACATAAAAGAGCACGATAGTTGACCGAGACCAGAAGATTCGAAAGAGTGACTATAGAAGAGAGGATAGAGAGAAAAAGAGCGAAGGATAAAAAGGCGAAGATAGTGGAAGGAAAAGAGAAAAAGAGAGCAATATGAAAGAGGGAAGAGATGAAAAAAAGAGCTAGAAGATAAAAGCGCAAGATAGTGCAAGCATGCAGAGAAGATAAAGAAAGATAAAGCAGACCTAAGAAGACAGAGCAAGAAAAAGCCTAACAGGAACAGAAAAGGAGAAGAAAAAACCATGGAAAGTAGGAACGTGTAAGATAAAAAGAGAAAAAGAGATAAGGAGAGAAGATAGAAGAGCGAAAAAGATAAAAGAGAAATAAAGATAAAAGAGAGAAGATAAAAGTAGAGCAACAGATCAAAAGTACACGAAGAAGATAAAAGAGAGAAGATAAAAGAGACGAAGATAAAAGAGCAGATTATAAAAGAGCGATTTACAAAGAAGAGAAGAAGAGGAGAATTGTAGAAAAGAGAAGAATTAAAAGCAAGAAAAAGAGTAAAAGCGGCGAGACAAAAGGATAAAGACCACAAGAGACGAAGAAAACGATACAGATGGAGACTGAAGAATCAGCAGAAAAAGGGAAAACATAGGAAAGGAAGAGAAGAAAAAAGCAAAAAGAAGAGACAAGAAGTGAGAAGAAAGAAAAACCCACCAAGCAAAATAAACACAGATGAGAAAAAGGTGGATACAAAGTGAAAAGAGACACGAGAGACAAGAAACACAAAAGCACAGAAATTGAAAACGAGAGACAAATAAAAGAGAGATAGAGAAAGGAGAAGGGAAAATAGCAGAAGGGAAGAGAGAGAAAGAAATAAAGAGAGAAAGAGAGAAGAGGAGGAAAAAATGGAAAGTGGAAAAGAACAAGAAAGGAAGAAAGAAAGTACTAGAGAGAAAAAGGAAAATGACAAGAGAGAATTAAAGAAAGGTAATGGAGATTGAAAAGAAAAAGAAAGAAAATTGCAAAGTAAAAGAGAGTAAAGGCAAAGAAGAAGAAAAAAGAAAATATTGAAAAAGAAAAGTGAGAATAGAGGAAGAGGAAAAAGTGAGACAGATAAGAGGAAGAATATAAATAGAGGGGAATTAAAAAGAGAACAAGAAAAGCAGCTTAAAAATAGACAGGGAAGAGAGAGAAAAAATGAATAAAAAAGACGAGTAAACGGAAGAGAGAGAGAAAAAAAGAGCAAGAGAGAGAAGAAAAAAAAGAAAGAACAAGCGAAAGAAGATAACAGAGAGGAGAAAAAAGAGAGAAAGAGAAGAGGGCAGAGAAAGTGAGAGAGAAGAGTAGAGAGAGAGAGAAAAGAGTGAGAGAAAGGTAGAGAGAGAGGAAAGAGGTTGAGAGAGAGCAAAGAGTTAAGAGAGAAAAAAAAGGAGAGAGAGAAAAAGGAGAGAGAGAAAACAGCGAGAAAGAAGAAAAAAGCCGAGACAGAAGACAAAGGAGCAAGATAAAAGAAAAGGAGAGAGCGAAAATGGAGAGAAGAGAAAATGGGAGAATAAAAGAGATACTTGAGAGAGAATACAGAAAAAAGAATAAAAAGAAAAGGGGAGAGAAAAAAGAATTGAGAGAAAACAGAATTAGAGAGAATAGAAGAAGACGAGAGGAAAAGCAATTTGACGTGAGTAATAACGAGAAAAGCCCAACATCAAAGAAAAGACCAGCGACCCCCCTCAGACAGCGACCATCCCCCTCTCTCCCCCTCCCCCCTCTCCACCCCCCCCTCCGTCCCATCCCCTACTCACCACCCCTCCTTTCCCTACCCATCTTCCCCTCTCCTCTCCGCTGTGCTTCCCCTCCCGGTTCCTACCCTTTCTGGAAGTCAGATACACTACATGGATCGGTTTTCCCTTATCCTATTGTTACTTATTCACATCTCAAAAATAATCTTCCAGAAGATTAGTCAAGATAGATTTCCACTTCGTAAATCCATGTCTGACTTGGACAGAGATTGTTTACTGATTCATCTTTAATAATTGACATCCAGCATCTTCCCCACCACCGATGCCAGGCTAACTGTCTATAAATTCCCTGCTTTCTCTCGCCCTCCTTTCTTAAAACGTGCACTGAAAATCCGTGCTACTGCAGCAGTATCACAGGCAAAAACAACCCATAAATTATATATTAATAATACTGGGAATACCTTAACATTTCATGCAACTAATACAAGCAATAGATTGCTGCAAGGTTGCGATTGTGACAAACAAGGTCAATAAAAATAACAAAAGAAAAATAACACATTAGTCGTAAGCAATTTGAGGGAAAGGAATATTGATGTGGAGGATGGTGAATAAGTGGACAAATGCCTCTTTTTTAAAACAGGAAGTTGGACCACTATGAAATTTTGAGATACCTTTCTAAGTGTATGCAGAGGCAATGTTGCCTTTCGTGAGAGAATCTATACCATGAGACGAAACTGTTTGAAAACAAGGATCTTTCCCTTGAAACACAAAGATGATGCACATTGTTTCTGCCTTTCCACAATGACCTCTGAGTATTTGGAATTGTCTTTTCTTCTATCAAAGGCGCTAGTAGCATTGTTTTTTCCCTGTGAATATTGTTAATTCAGAAGTTGAAAGGTTCCTAATAAGCGAAGGGGCCTGACTTCAGTATTTATTTTTCTGCCTTTTGCCTGTATGATTTGACATCTTTTTCTTTTCACCAGTTTTGTTGGTTTTCTTGAGGTAACTTATGTTACTAGTAAGATTAAATGAGAAACTTACCAGTTTGAAGTTTGATCTTTATTTTATGAGGAAGTTACGCATGAGGGAATTACGGTGCAAGGACCCCGCAAGCACGCCCATGCCGGCGGACATTCTTAAATAGCCAGTGGGACCTGTGAAATCACAGAGATCAGATACCCAGAGTAGAACTAAACTAATAGTAAGATAAGAGAGAAAACTTCCCATACCAGTTGAACTTTATAATAGAGGGTTTGCGGGAGCGAGTGGGCACGTAATCACCTCATCGTAACTCCTCATATAAATATTAAGATCATACTCAAACTGGTTAAGTCTTTTTTAATCTTACTAATTTTACTTCGGTGTCACGTTGATTGGACTACCGTGGAAGATTTCAAAGCTCTGTAGATTTTCATGCCACTGGAACGTGACCAATTGCTCACACACCGGCCATTCTGGGACGGTGGAATGAACGTTATTTCACCACCACGAAACTGTGCTGACCTAATAACAATTTTAGGGTGGTGGCTTTCCGTTAATTATTGGCCACTCGCGTTGGGGGTGGGTGGGAGTATGCTTAGGTAGGGGTGCTCTGCAATCGGTATATTGGTTCGGACTCGGGTTTATTATATAGCTTTGTATTGCATTCTTGGCGACACCCCGCTGTGGCCAAAGGATGTGGTCCATAGGAACTCCCATATCCTAGCGT
>CM069136.1:107465154-107521325 GCA_035221665.1 Okamejei kenojei | reverse complement strand
GATCTTCTCTAATCTAGAGAGTTTATTTGTTCAAATCAGTTTTATCTTTCCTCATAGTCAATCTAAACTATTACAATCAGATTAACTTTTGTTGCACTCCACCTACAAAGATTATATCCTCCTTCCCTGCGGAGGGAGACCCAAAAGGCTCACAATGTTCCAGGGCGATACTTCCCATGGCATGAGTAAAGAGGTTTACAAGGATAACTGGATGATTTGAGGGTATTACCTAGTAATGAGAATTGTGCAAACTTAGAATGTTTAACCCTGTATGTCAGAGACGAAGGAGACCTGAAATGAGCTTAAAATATTATGAGAAGGTGATAATAGGGTCGACAGAACCCTTTTCCCTGGGTGGAGAATTCAAAGACTAATAAGACATTATAAAAGACTAACATTATAACTGACAGTCAAGGGTGAAAGTTTAAAAGAGATAAACATTTATTTTTATCTTTAACAGAGTGGTGGCTGCCGGGAACTTGCTGGTATGGGTATAAATGGAAGACATATTATTGTGGCATTTAAGGGGATTTTTAGTTCCAGGCACATGAATTTACAGGGAAATGGGGATCATGTGCAACAGATTGGATTTGTTTAATCCACGATTGATAAAACATTGTGGAAAAACACCCTGTCATTTTTAATATTTTCTTCTACCAAAGAGTTCAATCTCAGTCATTCCACATCTCACATCATCGCAATCATCACATTTTCTCTCCATTTCATTCCATCTGCCAAGTCCTCATCAGATAAGTCCCATAAAATCAGATTTCAGCATTTTGAATATGAAATAAACAATTAGCAGAACAGCAACATGAGTAAAACACAGCTTAAAGTATTTGGTGAATTTTTCAACTGCCACACTAAAAAAAACAATTGGAAAACAAAGCACCCCAAAACAGAACTGCAGCTGTAAATATTAGTGTGAGTAAATAATACTTAATTACTTTGGAAACAACATTGCAAGAGTGCAACACCGTTGAGGAAACACTGCTCTCGTGCTGACTAAGAACAACCGTCTGTGCCAAATGGTTCTATTCCCATAAAACCTTACGTCCAGATTCCTCTAATTATTCGAATCAGAGGATTCAGCATTGTTCAGTTTTAATGTTTTCCACATGGAAAAGGCGCAGTCTTCCTTCCCGCATCCCACACAGTTGCCTATTCAGCTGTATTTACTCAAGTCACCATCTGTTGAACATTGCAATGCAGCTGGAAAAGTTGGCATCCTTAATGCACAGGGACATTTTGCCAAATGGCCAATTCTCCTACCCTCCAGTGGTGGGGATGGATGTCCATGTCAGTGGTTCCCCAAAGTTATAAAACCTGAATTTTTTAAAGAAGGAACTGCAGATGCTGGAGAATCGAGGGTACACAAAAAGCTGGAGAAACTCAGCGGGTGCAGCAGCATCTAAGGAGCGAAGGAGATAGGCGACGTTTCGGGCCTGAAGAAGGGTCTCGGCCCGAAACGTCGCCTATCTCCTTCGCTCCTTAGATGCTGCTGCACCCGCTGAGTTTCTCCAGCTTTTTGTGTACCCTTATAAAACCTGAATGATTGGCATTTGCAAGCCTCCTGCTTTATGTGATAAATGCACTGTCGAATGATTTAAGATTTGCTGTGTGTCCAACAACCAAGATCCTTCGTGGCTGCTGATAATGTGGTTTTGTTTATGTCATTGTGGATTAGCACCTCATCCATATTCTGAGAAAACACATTGAGCCAATAAAGAAGGCTCGATCAAAGCACCACATTCAATTTCTGATTGTGAATTACAGGAAATTATACTTTCCCAAGCCATATGCTGTAAGGTCAACATTCTCATTCCAGAAGATGAACGGCCTTGGCGGCAAACTGAGAAATTATTCCCAGATCTCAAATTATTTATTTCCTTCATTCAAAATAATCTGCCTGACATATTGGTGAACTTTGGGGGTCACACAAGCATGTGGACCTCGCATAAGTAGAAGCTAGAGAAGAATCCAGCATCCCAATAATTTGTTTCCTGAATTTATGCATTTTGTGTTAGGCAGATGAATTTAACAGTCTGCAAAAATCCTGAACATGCTGGCATTTCCACATCAAATTTATTTCCTTCAATGTGACATTTATTTGTTGCTACTTTGCTTCATTGCACATTTTTAGTGCTATTTTTTAGTGTGTTTTTAAAAGTTTGTGTCAATGTTCTCTGGTTTGTTTTATGTGGGAGGTGGGCGGGGGGTCGGGGGAATTTTTTTTTCCCGGGATTTTTTTCAATCTCTTACCTTGCCGGAGATGCGATTGCTTTCCGTGTCATATCTCCAGTCGCTCTGCAGTCCCCCCCTAACATCATGGAGCTGAGGCCTTGCTCAGGACTGACTTTGAGCCCCCACTTGCGGGTGTGGACTTACCATCGGAGCCGATCCCTTGGCTGGGATCGACGCTCCAACCGCGGCCTGCGGATTTCAACATTGCGGAGCTCACAGACTCAGGTAGAGCGAGTTGGGAAGCTCCAAAAATGCAGAAGATTCGACTAGCGCCGACCCACAGTCCGATCGTCCGGCGCAGGGAGCTGACATCCCCCCAATGCAGGAGCGTGATCGCCCCGGCTATGGGAGACAAGATCGTCCCGTCAATGGAAAGCTCGAGGCCCCCGACCACGGGAGAACAAAGAAGGGAAGAGATTGAACTTTTTTTTTCGCCTTCCATCACAGTGAAGAATGTGGAAGAGCCA
This sequence comes from Okamejei kenojei, assembly GCA_035221665.1. Lineage (NCBI taxonomy): Eukaryota > Metazoa > Chordata > Chondrichthyes > Rajiformes > Rajidae > Okamejei > Okamejei kenojei. The sequence goes on along the minus strand of CM069136.1, from coordinate 107,518,614 downwards.
CTGTGGTGGATGTACATGTTAAAATGTATTTTGTGTATTCTGTTGCTTTTTTATTAGTATGACTGTATGGCAAGTCAAATCCCTCGTAAGGTGAAAAACATACTTGGCTAATAAAGTATGATTATGATGATTATGATTGCAAGCACAATTTATGTGATATATTTTCCCACTGTTTAAGTTATTTTTCTTGTTTAACTGTAAACTTTTAAGAAAGCAGGTCACATTCTTGTAAGAAATCACCATTGTTCTAAAGTTGTTACAAATCAAATTGCGCAAACTATTCTCCCACTCCCATTAAGAATTCAGTTATCCAGTGTAAATGACTATATTAATAATAAGATAACAAAATGGATATGCAAATTCCCTTATATCCCCAGAACTTTCTAATTAACCTCTCCTAAGTTCTTGTACAATTATACATTGCATCCCATTATTAGAGTCATAGAATCATAGAGCACGGAAACCGGCTCTTCGACCCAACTTGTCTACACTGAACAAGACACCTTATTTTAGTTAGTTCCATTTGCTCATGTTTGTCCCTTATCTCTCTAAATCTTACTCATCCATTAGGATGAGATTAATCCTGAAATGAATATGACACAGATAATCCCAGTTAACCCAAAAAAGTGAGGAATGAATACAACAGTGGGGAAAATGATATATTGCACTGGAGAACTGTTGCCAATAGTATTGGAGACCTTCCCTAAACTTCCCTAACCTGGACGTCTTGTGGAGTGTGGGAGGAAACCAAATAGTCTCTGAAAAAATCCCCATTGCGGTCAAGGGGAAAACGTAAAACTATGTTACAGACACCACCCATGGTCAGGATTAAAATCCGGGTCTCTGGTGCTCGTAAACGCTGTAATCTAGCAAGTCTACACCTCTTAGTCACTGTGCCGCCCTTTCCTTTGTTCTTTTTGCTGCTTTTTTAAATATTTATTTCCTTCTCTATGACTTATTTCTTTCTTCTTCCCCCTTTCTTCTTTATTGTCAAAGACACACAAGGGGGATCTCTAGGCTTCTCACATGTTGAAAGAAATCTAGTGTGCTCTAGTTTTTTTTCTTTTCTTTTTCTCTCTCCTCTTTTGACCACGTTATTGGTAAGTGAGAAAGCGTAAGGAGCAAATCCACCACATAAGGGGCATAAGAAATAACATGATTATATGGTTTTTATTCTTTATTGCTGGATACCCCAAAAGTGCCTTTGCTTTTTTTCAGTAGTCCCCTCCCCCCAAAAAGGAGAAAAAAAAAAAAAAAATAGTTTCAGTCAGAAATTATCATAAATCCATTCTTTATATTTATTAGTGTTAATTTTATCTACTTTAACTAGACTAAGTTGGAGGACCCGTTGGGTCCCATGCTCACGATCCGGGATGGGTTGGTCCCCCAACGCAATATTCCACCTTTCCACCAATTCCAATATTTGGTGGCCAGTGGGGGCAGGGCCAACAATCCATTTCAATCCATTTCAAGTCAAGTCAAGTCAATCCATTTCAAGTCAAGTCAAGTCAATAGACAATAGACAATAGACAATAGACAATAGGCAATAGACAATAGGTTGTAGGAGTAGGCCACTTGGCACTTCGAGCAAGCTCTGCCATTCAATGTAATCATGGCTGACCATCCCCAATCTGTACCACCCCGTTCCTGCCTTCTCCTCATATCCCGTGACTCCGCTATTTTAAGAGCCCTATCTAGCTCTCTCTCTGGGAAAGCATCCAGAGGACCTGCTAACACCGCCCTCTGAGGCAAGAGAATTCCACAGACTCACCACTCTCTGTGAGAAAAAAGTGTTTCCTCGTCTCCGTTCTAAATGCTTACTCCTTATTCTTAAAACTGTAGCCCCTGGTTCTGGACTCCTCCCCCAACATCGGGAACATGTTCCTGCCTCTGGTGTGTCCAAGCCCTTAACAGTCTTATATGTTTCAATGTCAAGTCAAGCAACTTTCAAGTGCAGGCCAAACAACTCATTGCATTGTCACTTCATTTCCAACTTTGCATTGCAATTTCAGGCACAGGCAGGGCAGGACAAACAATTCCATGGCCTTGTCACTTAATTTCCTATTTTGCATTGCAGTTTCAAGCACAGGCAGGGCAGGCCAAACAAATCATTGCCGTGTCACTTCATTTTCAATTTTGCATTGAAGTTTCAAGCACTTGGCAGGACAGGCGAAACAACTCATTGCCTTGTCATTTCATTTAAAAGTTTGCATTGTTGCAGTTTCAAGCACAGGCAGGGCAGGCCAAACAACTCATTGCATTGCAGTTTCAAGCACTAGGCAAGGGCAGGCCACAACAACACTCCTTGCCTTGTCCCTCACTTATTTTCCAACTTTCTCATTGTAGTTTCAATCACAGGCAAGGGCAGGCCAAACAACTCTTGCCTTGTCCACTTTCATTTCCAATTTTGAAATTGCAGTTTCAAGCACAGGCTGGGCAGGCCAAACAAACTTCATTGCATTGTCACTTAATTTCCAATTTTGCATTTGCAATTTCTAGCATAGGCCAGGGCAGACTAAACAATTCATTGCATTGTTACTTTATTTTGAATTTTGCATTGCATTGATTTAATAAAAGCGTTATTCCTTCCAAACACAGTCGGACCTAAATAAAGCATTGCAGTTTCAAAGCCACAGGAGGCGGTGTAGCAGGCCAAACAACTCATGGCATTGTCATTAAGGGCTAAGAAATCATTTATTGCAAGTACATTGCAGACTCTCTGTTCAGATTCACAGCTTAGAATCACGGTTGTGGACTCTCCCTTGCGATCTTCCAGATTAACTGACTCACGTCCAGGGCATCTGGAGTTTTATAGTCACTGCCTCCCCCCCACCCCGGAATGGTCGTTACCTTCATCATGGTGTTTGACAGGCGAGAGGACCAATCCAGTCTGATTCAAGATTTTTTAAACATTCAGAACTTTTTTATTCCTCATCACGATCGGAAAAATCCTCAGGACTGCCTCAGCGGAGGAAGACCCCCCTTTTTGTGAGTAAGATGTGCCAAAAATCATAGTGATATTTGGGTAGCGTTTTTTTTTCTAAAATCAATATAGAGCGCAGACAGAAATTGGTCAAGAGAGACTTTTTAGTTATATAGATGTTCAATAATATTGATTTAGTTTAGAGTCAGTCACAGCCTGACATGGTTTTGATTCTTCCGTGCACTAAAACCTGTTAAACAAAAACAAGAATACTCAATAATCCAGGTAAGAGTAATATCTTCGATGCTTGGGCAAACAGAACATCAGGTCGACTGACTCCAGATCAAAAGAAAATGGCTTTCCTTTGCCAACCTAAAAATACTGAAAACATTTGTCACATAAGACCACCAAAACAGAACCGGTGAAAATCCATTGGTTATCCTTGCCATTTCTCATTCTCAAATGTTTGTTGTTGTCAAAAAGAGCAAGTCTGCTTGAGTCATTGTTCTCCTCCCAATAATTTTTTATACACATAAAATGTTAATGTTGCCTCCACAGGAGGCAAAAATTATCACCATCAGTTCAATAGTGCAAAGTGAATTGAAGGTCAGTATGTTTTTTTTGTTTTACTTTGACGTCCTTCTGGAATTTTTTCATCCCATATGTTTGACATCGGAAGAACAGCGCAAATAAACAAAGACTCCATGGAATTCACATTGCAAATAAAATCCAGCAAAATTGATTAAAAATATGACATGATTTATTTTGATTTAACAAAATATTTCAAATGTCATCATTATTGATGATATTGCAATTTTGGAAAAAGCATCCCCCTTTTAGATCCAAACTTCATTATTTCGCAATAAAGACTTAAGGCCATTTTCATGTAATCAAGTGAAGAATTTCTTAATTTATTTACTGATAAACTGCATCTGTATTCCCTATAATTTGACTATGCTATATTTACCCAGAGAAACTAGTTTTGAAAAAAGCTACTTTATCCATCATGTGAAAAGTAGATCAACTTTTGAAGCAAAGGTTCATAGCGTGTGGTTTTTTACGACTGTGTAGAAACGTGCTTGGTTGGAAGCATCAACTATGGATTTCCTGGCTTATTTTCATTATAGTATTCTTCTGAGATTCCTTTTTGTTGACCTCAATGGAACAAAGCTTTTAAAGCCCAATATAATGTGCCACATGCTATTATACTGCATGTTTTCAGAGCTGCATAAAATACTAAAGGGTCAAAGTTTTTTTTAAAAAGATAGGTTGGTGGAGCACTGCGGGCAGCAAATTGTGCAGCTGAGAAATTTGGAAACTAATCCATTGATGCAAACTTTTCCTTAGAGAATATTAGCTTAGACAGATGAGCAATATAATTAAATTTGCATGAAGCAGTGGTTTCCATGTCATTAATTTTTGTCTCATTTAAATATCTACAAATTTGAAAAAATATAAATCCAGAGAGTACCTAAATACTTCTTTCCTTAGTAGATTTTAACCTTTCATGTTTCATTGTTTTGCCTTGTTATATCTATGCATTTATTTTCTTTCCCTCCAGTTATGAATTGACTTTCAAGTAAGAGAGAAGGCTATGAGTTTTTTTAAAGGTGTTTGAGCTTACAGCATCTTTAGTTTGCAGTGGATGGGTGTCAGAAGCAACCAAAAAGGTCAAAGAACCAAAGGGAAATTTATGAGAAACTTACTGCAGAAACATTAGATGCACAGCCTGCAAACAGAAGTAGGCACAGATTCCATTGTATCTCCAAAAAGATAATTGCATTTACATTTTTAAAAAGGCATTATTTTTTTGAGTGAAAGGGACTATGACACAAACTAAGTCAGCATGGTTTTTGCGAAGGGGAGATCTTGCCTGACAAATCTGCTGAATTCTTTGAAGAAGTAAATTGCAGGACAGACAAGGGAGAGTACATGGATATTGTTTACCTAGATTTTCAGAAAGCCATTGATAAGTGCCACGTGTGAGGCTCTAGAGAAGATGAGAGCCGTGGCATCAAAAGCAGATATTAGAAACATAGAAACATAGAAACATAGAAATTAGGTGCAGGAGTAGGCCATTCAGCCCTTCGAGCCTGCACTCGCCATTCAAATATGATCATGGCTGATCATCCAACTCAGTATCCCGTACCTGCCTTCTCTCCATACCCTCTGAACCCCTTAGCCACAAGGGCCACACAACTCACTCATAAATATAGCCAATGAACTGGCCTCAACTACCCTCTGTGGCAGAGAGTAGTCCAGAGACTCACCACTCTCTGTGTGAAAAAAGTCTTTTCTCATCTCGGTCTTAAAGGATTTCCCCTTATCCTTAAGCTGTGACCCCTTGTCCAGGACTTCCCCAACATCGGGAACAATCTTCCTGCATCTAGCCCGTCCAACCCCTTAAGAATTTTGTAAGTTTCTATAAGATCCCCTCTCAATCTCCTAAATTCCAGAGAGTATAAACCGAGTCTATCCAGTCTTTCTTCATAAGACAGTCCTGACATCCCAGGAATCAGTCTGGTGAACCTTCTCTGCACTCCCTCTATGGCAATAATGTCCTTCCTCAGATTTGGAGACCAAAACTGTACGCAATACTCCAGGTGTGGTCTCACCAAGACCCTGTACAACTGAAGTAGAACCTCCCTGCTCCTGTACTCAAATCCTTTTGCTATGAAAGCTAACATACCATTCGCTTTTTTCACTGCCTGCTGCACCTGCATGCCTACTTTCAATGACTGGTGTACCATGACACCCAGGTCTCGCTGCATCTCCCCTTTTCCTAATCGGCCACCATTTAAATAATAGTCTGCTTTCCTCTTTTTTGCCACCAAAGTGGATAACCTCACATTTATCCACATTATACTGCATCTGCCAAACATTTGCCCACTCACCCAGCCTATCCAAGTCACCTTGCAGTCTCCTAGCATCTTCCTCACAGCAAACACTGCCCCCCAGCTTAGTGTCATCCGCAAACTTGGCGATATTGCCTTCAATTCCCTCATCCAGATCATTAAATATATATTGTAAACAGCTGGGGTCCCAGCACTGAGCCCTGCGGTACCCCACTAGTTACTGCCTGCCATTGTGAAAAGGACCCGTTTACTCCTACTCTTTGCTTCCTGTTTTGCCAGTTCTCTATCCACATCAATACTGAACCCCTAATACCATATGCTTTAAGTTTGTATACTAATCTCTTATGTGGGACCTTGTCGAACGCCTTCTGGAAGTCCAGATATACCACATCCACTGGTTCTCCCTTATCCACGCTACTAGTTACATCCTCGAAAAATTCCACAAGATTCGTCAGACATGATTTACCTTTTGTAAATCCATGCTGACTTTGTCCAATGATTTCACCACTTTCCAAATGTGCTGCTATCCCATCTTTAATAACTGACTCTAGCAGTTTCCCCACTACCGATGTTAGACTAACTGGTCTGTAATTCCCCGTTTTCTCTCTCCCTCCCTTCTTAAAAAGAGGGGTTACATTTGCTACCCGCCAATCCTCAGGAACTACTCCAGAATCTAAAGAGTTTTGAAAGATTATCACTAATGCATCCACTATTTCCTGAGCTACTTCCTTAAGTACTCTGGGATGCAGCCTATCTGGCCCTGGGATTTATCGGCCTTTAATCTATTCAATTTACCCAACACCACTTCCCGACTGACCTGGATTTCACTCAATTCCTCCTTTGACCCACAGTCCCCTGCTATTTCAGGCAGATTATTTATGTCTTCCTTAGTGAAGACGGAACCAAAGTAGTTATTCAATTGGTCCGCCATATCCTTGTTCCCCATGACCACTCACCTGTTTTCTGAATGCAAGGGACCTACATTTGTTTTAACTAACCTCTTTCTCTTCACATATCTATAAAAACTTTTGCAGTCAGTTTTTATGTTCCCTGCCAGTTTTCTTTTATAATCTATTTTTCCTTTCCTAATTAAGCCCTTTGTCCTCCTCTGCTGGTCTCTGAATTTCTCCCAGTCCTCTGGTATGCTGCTTTTTTCTGGCTACTTTGTACGCATCATCCTTTGCTTTGATACTATCCCTGATTTCCCTTGTTATCCACGGATTGCACTACCTTCCCCGATTTATTATTTTGCCAAACTGGGATGAACAATTTTTGTAGTTCATCCATGCAGTCTTTAAATGTCTTCCATTGTATATCCACCGTCAACCCTTTTAGAATTAATTGCCAGTCAATCTTGGCCAATTCACGTCTCATACCCTCAAAGTTACCTTTCTTTAAGTTCAGAACCATTGTTTCTGAATTAACAATGTCACTCTCCATCCTAATGAAGAATGAGGATGGATAGCATGGATAGCAGAAGGCAGAGTGGCAAAAAACCAGGCTTTTTACAGTTGGCTGCCACTGACTAGCGGAGTTCAGCTGAAATTAAAGAAAAATAGTCATGCAGTGAATCACAAAGCTACTTAATTGTAGCAAAACGCAACTGGCTCAATTTACTAAGTCACAGAAGAAAGTCTTCCATCCTATCCCAGCCTGGCTTCTATGTGACTTCAGACCTACTAATATGGTTGACTTTCCAATGCCGATGTTGTAACCCCTTCCCATCAAAGTCAATTAGAGATGGACAAAGCATGCTGGCCTTGACAGCAAATCATGGACCCTGAAAAGATAAGTTACAAAAAAAAATATTAACATTTTGAAGGCTGTAGGTATCTGAAAATGTTAGAAATGCTACATGTCAAGCTGAAAGATTTCTGAAGATTCTCGCATTCCCAAGGCATAGCTGGCAGAAAACTAGGGATAGCACCAGTAACTCATCATTTACTTCATTTCAATAGAGCTTCTAACAATTTCTTTCAAAGATATGATAGGTGTTTGACAGAATCCCCTTAACATCGGGAGATTCGTACACTCTTTGTATCGGCTGACAATATCAATGAACTGCATTAAACTCAAATCTTGACATCAAGCTAAAAAAGAATTGTCATTTGTTCATTACCTTTCTGTATTTCCAAAATCTCTTACCAGATCGAGACCCGAAACGTTGCCTATTTCCTTTGCTCCATAGATGCTGCCTCACGCACTGAGTTTCTCCAGCATTTTTGTCTACCTTCGATTTTCCAGCATCTGCAGTTCCTTCTTAAACATGATAATAGATGGATCACCATCTTAATAATATTGATTGATTGAGAAACATTTATCAGAACACCAGGGATAACCTTTTTTTATTTCATTTCACAGTACAGACAGGGAATCAGCTGCATTTCTCATCCGAACAACAGTATTTCTAGCAGGGCATCAGGTCCTCAGTACAGTCCCCCACAGGGCAGCACAGTGACGCAGCTAGCAGAGTTGCTGCATCACAATGCCAGAGACCTGGGTTCGATCCTGACCTTCGTTGTTGTCTATCTGGAGTTTGTAGGTTCTCCCTGTGACCTTGTGGATTACCTCTGGATGCTCCAATTTTACTTCGGAGTCACGTTAATGACTACGTGAAGAAGCCCCGCCAGGCACATGCGCGTCATTACGTTGACGCATGTCGCACCAACAGGCTGGAGAGCGCAGCTCCACCAGCGGTAAGTAGCAACCCGCAGGTAAGTCATCGTTAAAACTTTCATGCGACTGTTTTTTAAACTCTGTAAGTCTGGCTCACAGAGCCAGCTAGATTTGGTAATATATATTGTTAGACTGCGGTAATAGAATTGAACGCGCGGGGACCGCGGTTACAGCTTATAGATCGGGTCGGGAGATAACGGCTGCTCTAAAGCCGGCTCCTGCGATAACCGCTATTTAGATAGAGTTTGGAGATAACGGCTGCGCTAATACCGGCTCCAATACCCGCTACTGTTCTACTGGCAGCTAAAATGAAATGAAATAAAATAAAATGAAATAAAATAACATGAAATGCTAACTTTATTTCCCAACTGCCTCCATCAATTTCCAGTGCTTCAAGGCACTCAGAAATACCAAACTAAAGTACTCTCAGGCTCATTTGTCTCATGAGTATGATGATATGGAAGACTTCCTCCTTTTAATTTAAAGGTATGGGGATGGCTCAACCAAATGGGGAAAATACTCCAAATTTAAAGCCATGGAAACATTTCAATTGGGGTCGAATGCCCTAGGATTCCCACACAGCCTCTCGCAAAGGTCCATGCAGCAAAGAAGAAAACATTGTTTATGGAAAACAGTGGGAATCATCCTCTCCAGCACCTTGTTTAGGGCTGGATGAGACCTCCCTAGAGCATGACTCGGGAGAACGAGGGCAGGAGGAATCTGACCCTGAAGCTGCTGTCACTGCTTATGTGCACACACCAGCGCACACGAGCCATGCTCCAGGTGTCCCGGACGTAGTGTTAAACTTCGCTAAACCTGGAAGGGACTGGTGAGGTTATCGAGAAAACTCTAGCCGCCAATGTAAATTACATGGCTTCTCACAGCTCCAGGATACGTTCATGGAAAAACTCGCCACACGTTATAAAACACGTTATAAACTGTGCTTCACTCAAAATGCCCACCGTGAACTCGGCAAGGGCACACATGAGCGCAACGATGCGGAGACAAGAAGTGAGATTTCAACGCATCCGCAAATTGTTGGCAGCAGGCATTCGGAGAAGCCCAGGGGGCACCGATGTCTGGTATTCAACAAGATATGCTGGCCCTGTTCTGCAACGCCCACGTTGAACCCGACGTTTGCAGCTCTAAGTAGGTCCACCAATATCCAAGCCCAGATTATTTATTTGGGGTGGACCTCCTCAAACAAGTCAAGGACCTGGAGGATCATGCCAACACTATCCGTCTCATGAAGACATACGTCCCTTCTGCCAGGATGCCGTCTCGCAGGTTGTTTCAGCGCGAAAGGTGACGGATCCAAGGGCAGGGCCAAGCAGAGTGGGGCCAGTGGGACAACGGTATTACTCACCTGTGTATCCCAGCTACGACCCCAATATGAGAAGGAATCAAGGCCGACTGTAGAGTACACGTGATTCATTTCTGTCCAGGATAAGATTCTGGGACCCTCCAGTTGGGGGTAGGTTGCAATTGGTTATGATGAAGGGTGCTGCATAACATCTCATCAGTTTATACTACACACTGTCTCAAGCTCGAATACAGTTTATGTCAGGAATTGACCCGCCTGTACAGAATATGCCAAAAAGAGTATTGGGGGTTTCTGCACAAACTCAGCAAGTAAAAGAATAAATTACAGTTTTGTCCCAAAAAAGGGGAATTGAGAGGATGATAAACCATCCTCAACAATTTGTGTCCAATATATTCCCCAGACAAAAAAAAGATGGGGGATGTAGAGGTATTCTGGACCTAAACCAGTTAAATTCCTATGTTCACTATAGGCATTTTTAAAATAGACACCTTCAATACTGCGAAACGGCTGTTATCACAAGGCTGAATATGGCAACTATAGACGTGCAAGATGCATATTATTCAGTACCAATTCATCATCAGTATCGGAGATAATTTAAATTTAGTTGGATAGGACAGCTATGGCAATGTAAAGTGTTGCCCAATCAGTTAACCTCAGTTTCCTAGTTTTATTCAGGAAATTGTGGAAACCAGTGCTGGCGCTTCTTTGGACCCAGAATCACATGGTAATAGCTTATCTGGATGATATTTTAATCATAAGCAACACTCAAGAGACAGCTGAGGAATCAGTTTCATCAACCAAATACATGTTTGAAAGGTTAGGGTTCCTGGTCCATCCAACCAAATCCAAGTTAGAGCCAACCTAAAAAAATAAAAAAAATAAAAAAAAATTAAAAAAAAAAAAGATTATTTGGGATGTATCATTGATTCAGTTGATATGTCAATGACTTTGCCTGCAGCCAAGGCTGTGGAGATCAGAGAGGTCTGTACCAGTCTAGCTGAAAAACAATATCCCTCCATCCGGGAAGTAGCTACTCTTATTCGTAAATTGGTGGCAGCTTTCCCTGTAGTGCAGTTTGGAGTGGGAGCTAGTGGTTATGGAATGTGCTGGGAGAAAGTCTGTTCGCAATAAGCGTGGGGCGCGCAGTGATGCCGTTCCATCTCAGCGATCGGGTCGAGAGATAAGTGCAGTAACGCTGGCTCCGATACTGGCGGCCGTTCCCCCGGTGATTGAATAGCTCCAGTGTCGCAGGGCACTGAGGCAAAAAAGCAAAACGAAAGTCTGCCAGACCCGTTTTATCTGACGTGTCTGAGGAAGAAGAGGACTCCCCTCTGGATCTCAAGAAAATCTGGGGGAGACTCGAACAAATGGAGCAAATACACCACACCCTAATCTGCCAGGGATCCAAGGCCCTAGTGATTCCCCAGGCAACCTCTCAATGCAGAATATGGTGCCTGTCCACAATGGGAATCTTTCCCTCCAGTACCTTGTTTAGGTCTGAATGAGGTCTCCCTTGAGCAGGACTCGGAAGTGCCAGGGCAGGAGGAGTCTGACCCTGAAGCTGGTGTCCCTGCTTATGTGCACACACCAGAGCACAAGAGCCACACTCCGGGTGTCCCGGATGTAGCGCGAAACTTCACTATTCCGGAAAGGACTGGTGAGGCTATGGATGACAATCTAGCTGCCATTGTGAACTACTTGGCTTCTCAACAGCTCCAGGAAATGATATAAAACACCTGCCTATTGTGCTTCACTCAGGGTGCCCACTGTAAACGCGGCAATATGGGCACCCATGAGTGCAACGATGCGAGGACAGGAAATGCGCAATCAGCGTGTCCTCAAGTTGGTGGCAGCAGGCATAACTGCGATCGGGAAGATGGTCAAGGGGTCACCGATGTCAAAAACCCAACAAGATATGCTAGCACTATTTTGCAATGCCTATTTCGAGGTGAATTGCATGAGGAAGATTGCCATTCGACCAACCTTAAACGTGAAGTTTGCAGGCCTGTGTAGGGCTAGCAACATTCAAGCACCAGATTACTTGTTCGGCGACGACCTCATCAAGCAAATTAGGGACATCGATGATGAGGCAAAGACAATTGGGCTTATGAAACCCTTCATTTCTGCTCCCAGGACGTCATCTAAACAGTCAGGTTGGATGAGCAGGGGGTCGGATCCCGATGCAGGTCCCTGCAGAGGCAGGCCGATGGGGCGAAGATATTACCCACCAGTGCAGCCCAACAACAATTCCAATATTGGGAGAAGGAGACCTTCCAGTCCGATTGTCGAGGGCAGCATCAACATCCACAGCGAAGGCGCAAGACATGCCGCTAAACCAAATCCTCAGGGCCACAGGCTGGTCTAAAGAATCGACGTTTTCTAAGTTTTATGATAAACCTGTTCTCACAGTGCCAGGGTTTGGGCGTGCTGTGTTGGGTTCCGTACAGAGTTTAAAGCATACCCTGTTGACCAAAGGTTATGTGTAGTTAAGCACCTGAGTCAATATATCGAGGTAACTTAGAGTCTCAGAGGCCCTGAGACAGCAATGCTCATCAGTCACAAAAGAAAACCTCATAAAAAGTGTCAGTATAAACTATTTCTAGATGGTAAAACAGGTTTTGGATTCCGCTGGAGTAGACACTCATGTGTTTAAATCTTACTCCACCAGGGCAGCATCAACATCCGCAGCAAAGACCCAGGATGGGTTAAGGAATCAACTTTCTAAAATTATGATAAACCTGTCCTGACAGTGCCAGGGTTTGGGCATGCTGTTTTGGGTTCCGTTTCATTTGATTTGCTTTGTCTTTATAAATTTCATTTGTAATTTCCCCTGGGATAGAGGAGTTATTACAGTATTGCTATTTAAAAAATGATTATTGGATAATTCGAAGCAATGTTCAATACATTATTTATTCACTACTGTGTCAACTGAAGCAGTGTGTCGTATGGAGTGCATCTACGGCATGAAATCACAGACCTTTGAAATCTTCACGTAGTCACTCAAGTGACTACGAAGCGAAATAGTAAGATTAAAAGAGATCTTACCAGTTCGAAGTTTGATATTTTGTGAGGAATTACGATGAGGGATTACGTGCCCTCCGCTCCCGGCCCTCATAATTGAAAGGATCATCTGGTAGTTCTAGTCTTCTAAAGCCTTACAATGTTACTTCAGCTATCGGTTTCTGTCTTTTCAAGCCGCTGCTTTGAAGTATGACGCGCATGCGCCTGGCGGGGCTTCTTCACGTAATCCCTCATCGTAACTCCTCATAAAATAAGGATCAAATTTCAAAATGATAAGTTCTCGTTTCATCTTACTATTAAATCCCACATCCCAAAGATGTATGAGTTTGTAGGTTAATAGGGAATGGATGAGAAAGTGTGATAACATAGAATTAATGTGAACGAGTAATCAATGGTCAGCATGGACCTGGTAGGCAGAAGGGCCTGTTTCCATGCTGTATCTCTAAACTAAACTGTTCTGAGAGTTTTAGAAAGAATGTCAAAAAAAATAAAAAATTCAAATGTCTTGGAAGATCTACCTATAATAATGAAACTTATGGGAATAGAACGATGATAAAGACTAAAAGTGGTCTTTTCATTTCTTGAATTTACGATAATTTTAAATATATATAGATATTTAAAATTATCGTAAATTCAAGAAATAAAAAGACCACATTTAGTCTTTATATATATATAGAAGACATTTAAAGACTGCATGGATGAACTACAAAAATTGTTCATCCCAGTTTGGCAAAAAGAATAAATCGGGAAGGTAGTGCATCCGTGGATAACAAGGGAAATCAGGGATAGTATCAAAGCAAAGGATGATGCGTACAAAGTAGCCAGAAAAAGCAGCATACCAGAGGACTGGGAGAAATTCAGAGACCAGCAGAGGAGACAAAGGGCTTAATTAAGAAGGAAAAATAGATTATGAAAGAAAACTGGCAGGGAACAATAAAAACTGACTGCAAAAGTTTTTATAGATATGTGAAGAGAAAGAGGTTAGTTAAAACAAATGTAGGTCCCTTGCAGTCAGAAACAGGTGAGTTGATCATGGGGAACAAGGATATGGCGGACCAATTGAATAACTACTTTGGTTCCGTCTTCACTAAGGAAGACATAAATAATCTGCCGGAAATAGCAGGGGACTGTGGGTCAAAGGAGGAATTGAGTGAAATCCAGGTCAGTCGGGAAGTGGTGTTGGGTAAATTGAATAGATTAAAGGCCGATAAATCCCCAGGGCCAGATAGGCTGCATCCCAGAGTACTTAAGGAAGTAGCTCAGGAAATAGTGGATGCATTAGTGATAATCTTTCAAAACTCTTTAGATTCTGGAGTAGTTCCTGAGGATTGGCCTTTACGAAGGGAGGGCGAGAGAAAAACGGGGAATTACAGACCAGTTAGTCTAACATCGGTAGTGGGGAAACTGCTAGAGTCAGTTATTAAAGATGGGATAGCAGCACATTTGGAAAGTGGTGAAATCATTGGACAAAGTCAGCATGGATTTACGAAAGGTAAATCATGTCTGACGAATCTTGTGGAATTTTTCGAGGATGTAACTAGTAGCGTGGATAAGGGAGAACCAGTGGATGTGGTATATCTGCACTTCCAGAAGGCTTTCGACAAGGTCCCACATAAGAGATTAGTATACAAACTTAAAGCAATACGGTATTAGAGGTTCAGTATTGATGTGGATAGAGAAACTGGCTGGCAAACAGGAAGCAAAGAGTAGGAGTAAACGGGTCCTTTTCACAATGGCAGGCAGTGACTAGTGGGGTACCGCAGGGCTCAGTGCTGGGACCCCAGCTATTTACAATATATATTAATGATCTGGATGAGGGAATTGAAGGCAATATCTCCAAGTTTGCGGATGACACTAAGCTGGGGGGCAGTGTTAGCTGTGAGGAGGATGCTAGGAGACTGCAAGGTGACTTGGATAGGCTGGGTGAGTGGGCAAATGTTTGGCAGATGCAGTATAATGTGGATAAATGTGAGGTTATCCACTTTGGTGGCAAAAACAGGAAAGCAGACTATTATTTAAATGGTGGCCGATTAGGAAAAGGGGAGATGCAGCGCGACCTGGGTGTCATGGTACACCAGTCATTGAAAGTAGGCATGCAGGTGCAGCAGGCAGTGAAAAAAGCGAATGGTATGTTAGCTTTCATAGCAAAAGGATTTGAGTACAGGAGCAGGGAGGTTCTACTTCAGTTGTACAGGGTCTTGGTGAGACCACACCTGGAGTATTGCGTACAGTTTTGGTCTCCAAATCTGAGGAAGGACATTATTGCCATAGAGGGAGTGCAGAGAAGGTTCACCAGACTGATTCCTGGGATGTCAGGACTGTCTTATGAAGAAAGACTGGATAGACTTGGTTTATACTCTCTGGAATTTAGGAGATTGAGAGGGGATCTTATAGAAACTTACAAAATTCTTAAGGGGTTGGACAGGCTAGATGCAGGAAGATTGTTCCCGATGTTGGGGAAGTCCAGGACAAGGGGTCACAGCTTAAGGATAAGGGGAAATCCTTTAAGACCGAGATGAGAAAGACTTTTTTTTTTCACACAGAGAGTGGTGAGTCTCTGGAATTCTCTGCCACAGAGGGTAGTTGAGGCCAGTTCATTGGCTATATTTAAGAGTGAGTTGGATATGGCCCTTGTGGCTAAGGGGATCAGAGGGGTATGGAGAGAAGGCAGGTACGGGATACTGAGTTGGATGATCAGCCATGATCATATTGAATGGCGGTGCAGGCTCGAAGGGCTGAATGGCCTACTCCTGCACCTAATTTCTATGTTTCTATGTTTCTATATATATATGTTTAAAATTATCGTTTAATTTTAAATATATATATGATTTTAAATATATATGTTTAAAATCATCGTAAATTCAAGAAATGAAAAGACCACTTTTAGTCTTTATCATCGTTCTATTCCCATAAGTTCCATTATTATCTTCGGTAGATCTTCCAAGACATTTTAAATTAATTTTTTTTGGCATTCTTTCTAAAACTCTCAGAAATTATATAATTTTAGGAACATGTTTGGATATAATCCAATTTATCACTGTTGATTTTCTTGACGAGGCCACTGAATAATCCTTATTTTCAGAACATTACCTGTTTTAATATGTTGGGGTCTCCCAGGTATTTATACTGGTAATTAGCGATAGGCTTTATGACAGAATGAATCCGTTACTTTTGGAATAACTTCTTAATTGTGCAATGGTGGCATATCATTTGGATTGTTAGAGCCAGCCAGCTTTTTAGCATTTGTGGCGTTGTGGGAAATATTTTTACCAATAGGTTCTTATAATGTGCTGGCAGAAAGATAAATGTTATTGCCAAATATGTCCCTGGCGAGTGTGATGTCTGGAATTAAGTAACAACTCTGGGCCAAAACTGAAGACTGAGATGATCACATGCCATATGAGGACAAATTGAGAATGTGCAATGACTGTCAGTTTATTAGAGGAGGAAAATCATAAAAATAACAAGAAAGGGCCTTCAAATTGTTCTAAGTGGAAGAACTGGAGCCTTTGTTTTGAGAATCAATAAAGCGCACAAAACTGTGGAACATTTCTTTGACTTGTTGTAAGAGTTAAACTTTGTTCTTATGCTCCAAGTATTATTAATTTTGGGTCCGGATCCAGTTTAGTATTAATAACTTCAGAAGTTATTCTAAAAATCTCAGTCCAGAAATTCTTAATTTTTATACAATTTGCAAAAGTATGTGTTAAATTAGCCTCTGGATGTTGACATTTATCGCAGGTAGAGGATATCTGTGGAAAGATTCTATTTAATTTAACTTTTGGAGTAATGTAATCTATGTAAAACTTTAAAATTGTATTAGAGCATGTCTGGAGTTTAGCGAGCATTGATGTATATATTGTAAACTTTTGTCCCATATATCTTTCGTTATGGATTGATTTATTTCATTTTCCCATGTATGTCTATATGATTCCGTCTATGGTATCTCACTATCTAAAAGGGTATTGTAAATATAAGTTGTTAATTTTTCTGTATTAGGATGCTTATTCAGACATTCATCAAGGATTTCTGGTTCCCTATTAGTGTAATCCATAAATCTGTTGCAGTTCCTGAAATGAGAGATAAGTGCCTTTCTTGTAAAGGTGTTCCATCCTTTTGATTCCATAGTTGTTCTATTGTATAAAGCCTTTATCCAGCATGGAAGGTTTGAATAAGGGATTGTTTACAATAGGGAGACAGAGTGGTATATTATCCCGTTTTTACAGCCTTTTAAGTTGTTTCCAGATTCGTGGGAATATTATAGAGTTTTCCCCATAGGTTTTTTTTGTGCAATATTGTCGGTGCAAATATAATCGAACTGATTTTCAAAGGGTAGACAATCCTCCTTTTCCATCCTTAACCATTCTGGTTGTTGATCCATTTTCTTCCAGCCATAAATTAATGTTTTTAATATAAACTGCCCAAAAATAAACAAAAAATTTGGTTAGAGCTAAACCTCCATTAATCTTTGATTTACATAAATGTTTTTTTATTTATTCTATGATTCTTGTAGTCCCCAGATGAAACTTGTAACAGTAGAGTCTAACTTTAAAAAAAAAAGATTTTGGAATATATATCGGGATTAACTGAAATAGTACAATAATTGCGGCAGAAAAATCATTTTTATAGCATTAATTCTACCGAACATTGAAATAGGAGTGTTTTCCAGTATTGAAAATTATTTAGTTTATTCAGTAAAGGTGGGAAATTTGATTTAAATAAAGAAACTATACCCTTAGTTACATAAATACCTAGATATTTTAATTTTTCTCAACTATTTTAAAAGGTGATTGTTGTAGTATATGTAAATTGTTGATCCGTTATTGGACATGATTTCACTTTTATTCCAATTAATTCTATATCCTGAGAACTGACCAAATTGAGTTATTAGATTTAATAAATTTGGAATACTAATTTCCGGCTTTGTAATATATATTAGTACATCATCTGCATATAGAGATTTTTTTTTCAATCGTATCTTTAGTATTGTACCCATGTATTTCTGGATTAGATCTGACATTTTCTGCGAGTGGTTCAATTGCTAAAGCGAATAATACTGGAGATAATGAACATCCTTGTCTACAACCTCTGGAAAGCTTAAATTTAGTTGATAACATTTGATTTGTTAGTATTCTAGCTGTTGGGTTAGAATATAATAATTTAACCCATGCACAGTACTCTCCCAATTGAAATGTTTCCATCACTGAAAATAAATATGACCATTCTACTTGATCGAAGGCGTTTTCAGCATCTAGTGATATAATTGCTAGGTCTGCATTAGCAATTCTGTTTGAGTATATAATATTAAACAATCGTCTAAGATTATAAAATGAATGACGTTTTTGGATAAAACCTGTTTGATCAGAGTGTATTAATTTGTTAATTACTAAGCTCAATCTATTAGATAGGATTTTAGTTAATATTTTCTGATCAGTATTTAATAGTAAGATTAAACGAGAACTTACCAGTTTGAAGTTTGATCTTTATTTTATGAGGAGTCGAGTTGAGGGACTACGTGAATAGAAGCCCGTACAGCCGTTGGTGCGTCAATCTTCAAAGCAGCGGAATTAATTCACAGCTAACAATGACCGAAGTATAACGGTAAGATGATAAAACTAGAACTACCAGATGAGATATATGAGGGTGGGAGCGGAGGGCACGTAGTCCCTCAACTCGACTCCTCATAAAATAAAGATCAAAACTTCAAACTGGTAAGTTCACGTTTAAATCTTACTATTTTACTTCGGAGTCACGTGGAGTGACTACGTGAAGACTTCAAAGCACTGTGAATTCACGCCGCAGACTCAAATCCGACGTTCACACTGCCTGGATTGACTCAAAAGTCGTTAACA
Organism: Okamejei kenojei; assembly: GCA_035221665.1. Classification (NCBI taxonomy): domain Eukaryota; kingdom Metazoa; phylum Chordata; class Chondrichthyes; order Rajiformes; family Rajidae; genus Okamejei; species Okamejei kenojei. Next base: position 107,499,963 of record CM069136.1, on the reverse strand, counting down.
ATCAATCATGCATCAGTAATACATTTGTTAAATGAAATAACAGTTTATTTACAAACAAATCATACCAAACCCCTCTAACTCAGGGGAAAAATGTAACAGTACTGACACCAGAATCAGCAAACACCCCGAGCCTTGAAATCAGCTTGTGACAAAACCTCTGAAAAGTTAGCTCACTGGACCATCCTGCGGCCGCAAGGACCTTGAAATCGTTTGCACCGGGCACCTTACTGTGTGTTTTTTTGTGACTAATAAACAAGCCAACTCTGTTCCTCTCAGAGGTTTAGTAATCTCAATGTAACGAGATAAATGTGAGACTATACAGAAGCGATCATCTGCGGGGTATGCTGAAAACACAATCTTACATCCTGTCATGCCTCTTTTATTATGTTTAAGCAAATCATAGACATAAAATATAATGGCATCAGCCGACACATGCATTCTATCTAGCCGTAGCTTTGCAATTTTGTACACGTTGGGCTGAAACCAACACCAGAAGCATGACCACCTTCATAGTTTAATTTGGCTAAAGATAGGCTTGTAACCGGAGCCCACTGGCGAAGAAGCATAAAAACCTCATTCCCATTCCCAAATACCGGCATACCTGAGTTTTTAGGAGGATTAGAATTGAAAACTCCTTCATGAATCGTGAACTAACGGATGTGTCCCTACTGTATGCAATTCTGCATTCATAGGTAAATAAGAAGACAGAGCACTTCTGGCTGAATTAATAATTGCACTGTAACTTAAATTTTTTGGGCAAAATAAAGAGTTGACAAACTCCAATACATCCGTGATCCCTGCTGTGGTATACAATATCCTGCTGTAGGCAGAATTAGCTCCCACTTCCTTATATAGGTGATATATTGCTGCTGTGTACTATCCCTGCAGCCGACGTGAGAACATCCACCGTCCGATGAGACAGTCCTCTCCCCAGGTATGGCCTCCTTAAAATCTGCAAATTAACAGATCAATACGATCCTATAAAGGATGTTGATCCCCAGTGACTGGATTTACCAGTAAGATTTTATTCTTGGGCATAAGCATGTAAGGCTCCCTACCATTTGTAATACAACGGGAAACCATGCTCGTGTAGGCCAATCTGGCACTACCAATACCCCTGAAGCGAGTCCTCCTTGATCCTTTTGCAAACATCTGCTGATGAGACAGAATGAAGGAAATACATAAACACAAACATTCCTCCCCCAATGCACAATGCAGCGAAAATGCATCCACTGCTACTGCAGCCCAGTATCTGGTTACCATGAAACATATCTAGGTAACTGATGATTTAATCGAGATGCAAACAAGTCAATATCTGGCAATGCATACTGATCAATCAATTGGTTAAACACATCCTGATTTAACATCCATTCAAAGTTGTCATTAAACTGACGTGACCCTCTTCCCTGGCAAATTAAGTGCTGAAAGCCAAGATATTTGGTCAATACACCAGCTCCAAATCTGGTTAGCCAGTCTATCACAAGACTGTGACTTAACTCCACCCATGTGGTTTACATATGCCACTGCTGTGGTGTTTGTGAATCTGAGATGCAGCACATGCAGATCCCTCTTGTAGAACAATAAGCTTTGAGCCCATACCAGGTGCCCAACAACTCTAAATAATCAATCCCTCTTAATTGAGGAAGCGATGTCTCATCCACATTCCATCTGCATCCACAACTAGAAGACATATCTGTTGCACCCCAACCCAGTGCACTCACATCAGTTCTGTAATATCCAGTGACGGTGATTCCACGAAACCATCCTTAAATTTTTTGAAACATGTACTATCCACCATTGTATGTCAGCAATTGCCCCAGCTGACAACTGCATAGGCCTATCAAAAATAGCCCTTTGTATTCTCAGTGCCTGTTCCTTTGATGGTTGTAATTGTTGATAAATGCAGAGGACAATACTGCACAGCTGAAAGGCTGCAACAACTTCCAATAAAACTGGCTCCTTGTCTAATCAAAAGGCCGTTGTTCTCCAACGAGAATTTAACACAGTCCTCAATTAACTGATTCAATTTTATCCCCTATGGGCAAAGTTACCAAACATGTGATTGGAATTAATGGTAAATCCCAGATAATCAATATTTGGACTGGTGATAATTTAGATTTAACTTATCTGGTGAATAACAAATCCCAATTGTTCAAAAGTGATTTTAACAACTGAAACTGATGATTGAGTTTTCAGCATGAGTCTTTCCAACAATCTGAATATCATCTAACTAGGCCATTACCACATGCCCCTGAAGCTCTAAGCAATGCTAACACAGGTTTTACCAATTTAGTAAATAACTAGGAGCTGAAGTTAATCCATTCGGCAATGTCCTGAATTGCCACAGCTCAGTCATCCAAATAAATTTCAAATATCTTCTATCATCACCATGAATAGACACTGCGTAATACGCATTCTTTAAATCAATGGTTGCCATATAATACCCTTTGGACACTAGATGTTTGCCCGTGGTAAAGTTCTCCATTTTGAAATGCCTATAACAAACAAATTTGTTCAAATTCGATAAATCCAGAATAATTCTACATCCCCCAGTCTTTTTAGATCTGGAAATATACTTGACAGAAATTGTTGACTTTGATAGACAGAAGGCTCAATTACCCCTTCTATGTAACGACTGAATCTCTGCTTGAATAAGCACATTTTCGTCATCTGAAAAATAAGTTTACGACTAGGAAAATGTTGATTAGCTAGACTGTCATAGTAAAAATCCAATTTTTTCACCCCTTCAATACACTAAAGTATGAAACAAATCTGATGTCAACTGCTGCCATTGTTTGAGAACAATTTTAACCTTCCCCAATTTGAACAGAACGTCAGTTAATTCATCGTCTGTCAAATGTTATATTCCTTACCAGCATCTTTCCTTGCGGCCTTGTTGTCCTCGACTTCTGTAAGAGAACCTTTTTTGCCTTGCTTCCAGCTGGCTTAATGAGGGCCATGGTTATAACAACCTCATGACAGTCTTTGACCCTTTTTGCAAGGTTTATTACCCACCAAACAACAGATTTCGTGGTGGTACACTAGTCGGTTTGCACAACTCCCCAAATTCGGGTTATCACTGGCCTAATAGCGGCCCTCCCGACATTATTAATTTCAAAATGCATTACAAAGGAATTGCCAGTTCATCCTGGTGTGCTTCAACCATATCATTTGTATCAATAACTTTCACCACAGCTGTAATACCTGCTTGCATACAACAGTTTAAGCACTTTTTTAAAACTTCATCTCCTGGGCCCCTAGCAGGCTAAACCCATCTATGCAAATTTGGTGATAACCACCGGTACCTTCAGGAGATCACAATTAACATGAGCTTTATATAGTTTTTTGCTACTTCATCCATAGCTAGCTCCTGTAACTGGTGGGAGAGAGCATATACTGAATGGCTTCGGCCAATTCCTACATCAATCGCCTTTCCTGCCTCTCTACACTCAGCAAACTTCCCAGCAATGTTCGGAATTAACCTCCAACCGAACACCTTGCTCTCACCCCAGCATAGAAACAGTGGTACAGCAAAACTGCCCTGATAGAACATCCTCCTCACAGGCAGGATAGTTCTGCAGCCCTGAAACAGGTGCTGCTAGCACAAGCTCTCCATCAGCCTGGCTTGGGCACCACTCCTCCTCAAGGAGCTGGAACAATCCTCCCTCACAGGCAGGATAGTTCTGCAGCCCCTGAAACAGGTGCTGCAGCTAACATCAAGCTCTCCATCAGCCTGGCTTGGGCACCACTCCTCCTCACGGAGCTGGTCCCTGTCGAGCATTCTTTTGTAATAGAATCTCGACGTGGGGAAGAGCCTGAGATACAAACGGACTCTCCTATGGAGGGTATAACCTCACCAAGCCCGACTCATCTACGGGCCACAGAGACTTGCCAGTGGCCTTCCACCCTTACTGACAAGCCTCCCCTGCCCCCCGGCAGTGGGTCCGCAACCACTGGCTGTGTAGCCAGCACCGGACCAGGTGTACCCGACCGGGCCTCCATTCTCAACACTCTCCTGGTCACTCTTCTTTCTGACCCCCGGAGCGCCTCGCCGACACCTTCTTCACTTTCTGCAACATATCTACTCCCAACCGTCGCAGAAAATGACCTGTGGTAAAGTATTTTCAACAAACCTTACTCTCTGTTTAAACTTTTAACGAAACTGCAGATGCTGGAGAATGGACGGTGAAGTCTGAAGAAGGGTCTCGACCCGAAACGTCGCCCATCTCCTTCGCTACCATTAGATGCTGCTGCACCCGCTGAACGTTCTCCAGCTTTTCTTGTAACCTGTTTTAAACTTACCGCTCGGAGGAGCGCTGGCTGCTCCAACCGTTTCCCCGACCGCACCAGCGTCTGACGTCATGACGCACCAACGGCTGTACGGGCTTCTAATCACGTAGTCACTCACGTGACTCCGAAGTAAAATAGAGCTATTGCTCTATATGAGGCCGGGTCTTCTAGATCCTTATCAGTTTTAGGTATGTAATTGTAATGTAAGATTCATTTAAAGTTTCCAGGAAATTGCTGTTGAGTATAAGCTTGTTTATACAGTGTTTGTAAGCGTGGAGAAATCAGATCATAATTTTTTTTATAGAATTCAGAACTTAGGCCATCAGGGCCAGCGGCCTTTCCATTTTATAAAGATCTAATTGACTCTTCAATATCTTTGGTCGTTATTTCAGCTCCTTTATAATTCTTGTTCTTGCAGATCTAAGCCTTTAAGGTACATTTCTGTAAAAATGCTTCCATTCCTATTGATTGTTGTGTCACATTAGTTGAGTAAAGATCTTGATAGTATTGTAAAAATCTGTCATTAAATATCTTTTGGGAGTGTTAGTATTTTTCCCTTTTCTGATCTAATCATAGTAGTTGTTAGGGTAATATGAATTATATAGTTTATGAATCATTTTTCCCCATCCAGTTTACGAAGCTGGCGTGCCAATAATTTATGTGGTTTATCACCAAATTCAAATTTAATTGTTTTGTATGTTGATAAAGTGTTTTATTTGGTCTCAGAGTATATTTTATTTAACTTATATTTCAGTGCAGCTATTTTATTATGTTTTGCCAAATGAAGGTGCGCTTGCATTTTCTATGTCTATTTGCCTTATTTCCATTTCCAATGTCTGTTGTTTAGCTCTAGTCTCTTTATTAAGAAATGCCAGAGAGGAGATTAATACCCTTCGTGTAAATGCCTTTGAATGTTTCCCAGAGAAGGGAAGCAGAGATTTCGGGTTGGTCATTGGATTCAAAGAACATATTTAATCTGTTTTACAAGATATTCACATACATACCTGTTCTTTTAAGATTTGAGGATTAAGTCTCCATTGTGTCTGTTTCTTGTCCATTCTGTTTAGTTTAATCATAAACGTTAATGGGGCATGATCCCGAAATTATAATATTATGATATTGTGATTTTATAAGTAAATTTCCTAGAATTACAGTATAATAATTTGGGAAGGAACTAATATTAAAATTTTGGAAGGGCCCTATATCCCCCACAACTAAAAAGGGGATTACGGAAATGTCGGAGACCCTACACCTGGAAAAGAATCAGATTTGCCTTAATGGACGAACAAGAAGTTTTCGTTAGAATATTGTCTTCTTCATTTATTACTTAAAAGGGTTAGATCGGTTTCGGCAGGGAACCCTAACTGAAACTTGGACTCAGGATTAGATGAAAAGTTATATTTTTATATTCCTTGATCTTATCTCCTATGATGTATTAATATAAATTATTCCCATTCTTTATGATTTTCTTTTTTGATGTTGATTTTTATTTTATTTTTCTTACTGTTCTCCTCTCTTTATAAAAAAAATTATTAGAGTCAAAATGATACACTTGACAATATTAATAATGTATGTCCGTTGAACATGAAATATTGCTATCATAACATATGTTTGCTAAATCACTGTCTACATACTGTAATAAAAATATATATTTAAAAAAAAACAGAACTATGGAACATTAGCATGCAAGAGCAACAGGAATTTGGTTGGACATAAAATGCCAGGTCCTTTCACAAGAGAAGTGGAGTTTACAAGAACTAAGGAGCCTTTTTACTACTATACAAGGTAAGATCCACGCTTGGAATTGTGGAGTCATAGTCGGAAACCATACACAGAAACATGTCCTTCAGACCATCGAGTCTCTACTGACCTTTGGCCAACCCATTGGCACTAACCATACTTTAATCCCCTTTTTAATTCTTCCCAGATTCTCATCACTGGGACGAGGATGGGATGAGCATAGTGTTTGTGCTCATTTAGTAAAGGAGAGTTATTCTTGGATTGGAAGCAGTTTGGAGAATGTGCACTAAATTGAAGGAGGGATGTGGGGTACAATAGAACAGGTTGGGGCCAGAATCCTCAGAGATGAGATGACAGAGAGGTGTTTTTATTTAAACATATATATATATTGGATTTGTCTTTTAACACTTGAGATTCAGAGTGGGCTGTCAGGGTAGATCATAGAAAGATGTTCCCCACTTGTGGGAACCTAGAACCACGTGGCATTATTTGTGGCAGAAGAGATGGCAATGAGCACGAATTTCTTCTCGCACAGAATATAAAGCATGGAATAATACAGCACAGCATCATGTCCTTTTACCCTCGATATCTATGCTAAACGTGATGCCAAATAAAACGACTCTTATACCTGCTCATGCTCCATATCCCTCCATTCTAAGCATAAACATGTGCCTATCTAAAAGCTTCTCAATACCTTATATTGTATCTCCATCTACCACCACCTCTGGCAGCATGTCCCAGGCACCTGCAACCTTCTGTGTTCTGCAAAAACTGAATCTGTGTTCTGCACCTGCAAAAACTGCTCCATATATATTTGAACCTATGCCCTATGGTATTTGTTATTTCCACCCTGGGAAAAGTTTCTGACTACACTATGTATGTTTCTCATAACTTTATTTAGTTCTATCAGGTGTTCCCTCAGTCATCAATGCTCCAGAGTAAACAATCCGAGTTTGTCCAGCCTCTTCTTATAGCTAATACCCTTTAACTCAGACAGCATTCTGGTAAAGTTATTTTGTACCCCTCTTCACAGTCAAAAAGGCACAACAGAGGATGTACTTCCTAAGGCAGCTGAGGAAGCACAATCTGCCACTGGTAATGATGATCCAATTCTACACGGCCATCGCATAGTCTGTTCTCACCTTCTCCAACATGGTCTGGTTTGGCTCAGCACCAAGCACGACACCTGGAGGCTGCAGCGAAGCGTCCCGATCAGAGAGAAGGATATTGGCTTGCAACCTTCCCTCCACTGATGAAATGTAAACTGCAAGGGCCAGGAAGGGAGTGGGCAAGATCATCTCTGACCCCTCTGCACCCTGGCCACACACTCTTTGAATCACTTTAGTGCTGTTAGGGCACAGGAAAATACATGCCAAACTCCATGAAAATGGCCATGAAATACTTCATAAAGTAACACTGAAGTATAAGAATTCCACTGAAGATAAGGTTAAGATTTCAGTTGTATAAGGAAGAAATCAAACATTCAGTGATTTGAAGTTATTTGCCTGGGTTTAAATCTCTCCATAATGGATGAAAAAGTAGAACTAATCCCACAGCCAAAGGAAATCTGATTGCATTCAACATTCCAATTCTACTTTTCCCTTGTGCTGGCAATGCAAAGTAAACTGGAAAATTGCCATTCCTCTGTAGACCTGCATTTATTGCCCGTTGTTGGTCCCTGAACTAAGTGTCCATTTCTGAAGGGAGTCGGGCACATCATTGTAGGTTGGAGTTAATTAATAGTTCTTACAATGGCAAGACAGCAACAAGTCATGTCGCTGTAGAATACTTTGGTTAGGCCACATTTAGAGTATTGTATGCCATTCTGGTCACCATACAATAGAGGATGCAGAAGAGATTTATCCTGGTTTGGAGTGCATCAGCTGTAAGAAGAGGATGGATAAACTTGGATAGTTTTTTCTCTGGAGTGTGGGAGACTGAAGGGCAAAATGATAATCAAAGTACATAACATAAAATGTCAAATACTAGAGGGCAATGACTTTAATGTGAGAAGTGGAAACTTTAAAGGAGATGTGCAAAACATTTTTTTTTTAAAGAGAGTGGTAAGTGCACTGCCAGGAGAGGTGATAGATTGAGACAGCATATAAACTGGCAAATAATAGAGAGACTTGCACCATGTGCAGGCATTTAGGATTAAATTAGGATTGGCACTTGTAGGTTGGCACATGCATGGTGGGCCTAAGGACCTGTTCTTCTGCTGTACTGCTCTTCGTTCTATTTACTATTTTTTATTTCTTAATTATTCCTATTATTATCTGAATGGTGGCCAATTAGGAAAAGGGGAGATGCAACGAGACCTGGGTGTCATGGTACACCAGTCATTAAAAGTAGGCATGCAGGTCAGCAGTAGTGAAGAAAGCGAATGGTATGTTGGCATTCACTAGCAAAAGGAAAAAAAAAAAAATTTGAGTATAGGAGCAGGGAGGTTCTCTACTGCAGTTGTACAGGGTCTTGGTGAGACCACAGCTGGAGTATTGCGTACGTTTTGGTCTCAAAATCTGAGGAAAGACATTCTTGCCATAGAGGGAGTACAGAGAAGGTTTCACCAGACTGATTCTGGGATGTCCAGGACTTTCATATGAAGAAAGACTGGATAGAAACTCGGCTTCTACTCACTAGAATTTAGAAGATTGAGGGGGGGATCTTTATAGAAACTTACAAAATTCTTAGGGGGTTGGACAGGCTAGATGCAGGAAGATTGTTTCCGATGTTGGGGACAAGTCCAGGACAAAGGGGTCACAGTTTAAGGATAAGGGGGAAATCTTTTTAGGACCGAGATGAGAAAAACATTTTTCACACAGAGAGTGTGAATCTCCTGAATTCTCTTCCACAGAAGGTAGTTGAGGCCAGTTCATTGGCCATATTTAAGAGGGAGTTAGATGTGGCCCTTGTGGCTAAAGGGATCAGGGGGTATGGAGAGAAGGCGGTATGGGATTTCTGAGTTGGATGATTCAGCCATGATCATATTGAATGGCGGTGCAGGCTCGAAGGGCTGAATGGCCTACTCCTGCACCTATTTTCTATGTTTCTATGTTTCTATGTTTCTTAAGGGACTCAGTGAACCAAGTATTTTTACAACCAACTTGATTTTAATGGTTACCATTACTGATGCTGATTTTGTATTTTAGACCCATTTGATACCTTGACTGTAATTTTCCCCAGCTGCTGTGGTGGAGTCAAACCTCACATGCAGTTCATTCTATTCTTCGGATTACAAGTGGAGAAACCTATCGACTTATTATGGCACAGAAGGAGTCCATTCCGCCAATTCTGATTCCAGCATATCATTCTGATTGGTCCCATTGCCTCTATCCTATTTCTTCAACTCTTACAATTTATTTCCTCTCAAAAACCATCAAAACCATTTGCTTGTTTGCGACTCACCAACACCGAGGTTTATTTACAGTAGACAATTAAGGGCAGCACAACGGTGAGGGGGCGACATGATGGCGCAAAGGGCAGCATCGTGCGCAGCGGTAGAGTTGCTGCCTTAACGGAGACCTGGGTTTTGATCCGACTACGAGTGCTGTCTGTAATGGAGTTTGTACATTCTCACTTTGCCTGCGTGGGTTTTCTCTGAGATCTTTGGTTTATTCCCACATTCCAAAGACGTACAGTCTGTAGGTTTAAATGGCTTAAGATAAGTGTAAATTGTCCCTATGTGTGTCAATGTGTGGATATCATTAGTCGGTGTGACCAAAGGGCCAATTTCTGTGCTGTATCTCTAAACTAAAACTAAATTAACCTACCAGCAATTTTCTTGGATCCTACTGCATCCCAAAAGGATTTGTTATTTAGTTCGATGATTGTGATGCAGTCAATTGCCCATTGCCCATTGGGGAAGTCGAGCCGTTTACCGTATTAAAGACAGGCAATAAAAGTGCTGAGATTTTAAATATTACAAACGTAACAGGGTAAGGAAAGTATATTGTGGCCGCAAGACCGTAATAGGCTCATTCCTTTAGGGCAGAATCGTCAACAGCAATAAATTGGTACCTTTGAATAACTGATAGAGTGAGTTATTGTGATGAACATGGAAATTGTCAGATTTTGTTCCTCCAAAGCCTCAGGAGGGATGTAGAGCAAGACACTGTGGTCATTTTCAGATGCATCATGGCCTCAGTCTTAATGATTACATAGTACTCTGAGAGAAAAAAAACAGTTCTCAAGGTTTGCTTCACTATTGTTTGTAATTGTGATAATTATTTGACTACCAATTAGCTCTGATGTAAATAATGGAACTTTACAGAATTAGTACTTTTTATCAGGAAATACTTTCTCCCATTAGTCATGGCGGAAACAATCAAACTCAAGGGAACTTTGAATTGAATCTCATGCATTATAATTATGACTGATGATGTAAAATTGCAAACAGCTCAATCTCCATCTCTCAATGTGTGTGTGTATAATTGAGCAGATTGGCGCAGGAAGAACGGGATCCCGCAGGCACTAATTCACACCAATTTTGAAGAACAGGTATATTATGTCCGTACAAGTTTGTATAACCTACAGTATACCATGCTCAACACACAGACATGCCACACATGTACACAGCGTGCATTATGCACCACATGAATATTCATAGACATATGCTTGCATGGATTAATGTACAAACATCGACACATAACTACACAATACACACAATAAAATCATGCCTGCAAAACTACATGCACGTGCTTCATACACAGAAATCTCCTCATTACTAATCGGGGATCTGGGCTTGCTTTATGTGCAGAACTGAGACAAAGTGGAAATTAAGACAATATTAAGTTTAGATGAGATAGCTGGAGACTCACTAAAGTGCGCTTCTTCCTGTTGGCTAATTAAGACTTAATGGAGCGCTGATTGTGTTGTGGGCTGAAGGGGGACTGGTTTCCTGAGGGCTAGTATGGACATCTGCAGGCCAAATAGATCTTGGGTGGCAGCTCAGTCACTGAGACCACTCACACACACACTCATTCAAACACCCACACTCCCAATACACACACACTCATATACTACTACCCACACCCAAACACCTCCCACACACACACACTCACACACTCACCTCAGCATTTATCACACATAACTCACCACTACTCATCAAACACACCACTTACTAGGAATAACTGTGCATAGTTCCTGAATCTAGGAATAACTGTTGCCTTAGATTCCTGAATCTGGAAATAACTGTGCATAGTTCCCTGAAGGTGGAATCGGCCTTGTAGATATGGGTGGTAAAAGAAAGCCTTTGGTGTGTGGCCTTTATAAATCAGCGGTTGAATATAGGAGTAGGGAAGTAATGGTTTAAATTGTACAAGGCTTTGGTAAGACCAATTTGGAGTTATGGTGTACCCAATTATTGGTCGCCTTTTGTTATAGGAAGGATGTCAACAAAAATAGAGAGAGTACAAGCGGAGATTTTTAGAATGTATGCCAGGGTTTCCAGCAAAACTATGTGTTCACAGAGAAAAGGGTTGAACAGCGTTAGGTCTTTAGTTCTTTGGAGGCAGACCAGACAGAAGTTTAAGGGGGGGGGGGACTTGATTGAGGTCTTTTAAAATGATGAAAGAGGGATAGACCGAGTTGACGTGGTTAAGCTTTTCCCATTGAGGGTAGGGAAGAAGATTCAACAAGAGGCATGGACATGGAGAATTAAGGGACAGAAGTTAGGGGTAACGTGAGGGGGAACTTCTTTACTAGCGGGTGGTGGCTGTGTGGAATGAGACTTCCGCAGAGAAAGGTTGGTGGAGGCAGGAGATTTTAAACATGTAAAAGTAAAGTGGAATAGGTGATGGACGTGACGGGAATGGGAGGTGGGTTGGTCTGCGTGCAGGTAGATGGGACTAGGGGGAAAACAAATGGTCGGCACGGACTGGAAGGGCCGAGATGGTCCTGGACTCTCCGTGCTGTAATTGTTATAAGGTTATATGGTTATATGGTTACTCACAAACCCACACACATACACACATACATACATACAATACATACTCAACAAACAACACACATACACATATATACATACACTCAACAAACACATACGCAACACACACACAGACACACACACAGAACACACACAGATCACACACACGCACACTCACACACGCATCCACACGCGCCACACACACACTCACACGACACACTCACATGCACTCATTGACTTACACACCATATATATGGCAGTAGACTTTATTTAATGCTAACATGGTTGAGCACAGCCTCTCCCCTTTGGGGCCTTCCGCCTCAGTCAGCGGTACCTCTGCACTTACCGGAATTTACGCTATCAGCGCGACTTTTTACACCCACCGGAAATTATGCAATCAGCGCGATCTGTCCACTAAGCGGAAGTCACATATGAGCGGACTGTTGAACCAAACACTGTCGGATTTAATAAAAACGTTTATTCCTTCCAAACACAGTCGGAACATCATAATAAAGGCTTTGCCCAGTTTCAAGCACAGGCAGTGCAGCACACGCCAAACAACTCATGGCATTGTCATTAAAGGCTAACAATCGTTTATTGCAAGTACGTTGCAGATTCAAAGTTCAGTTGATTCACAACTTAGAATGAGAAGCCGTGGCCTCTTTCCCTCGCAATCTTGCAGGAGTGACTGAGTCATGTCCAGCATCTAGGGTTTTATAGTCCTACCTTATCCCCCCCGGAAGGGGTGTTAACTTAATTGCGGTGATTGACAGGTGGATATGGATCTCAAAGTTTATTAAACACTCTTTTTATTTTGCATGCAATGGGAAACAAATCCTTGGGGCCTGCTCAGCGGAGGAGGACTGAGTAAGATGGCCAACAATCATAGCGATATATGATAGCGTTTTTTCTAAAATCAATATAGAGACGCAGACAGGAAGTGGTCAAGATGAGACTTTTAATTATATAGATGTCAATAATACAATAAGACAATATACAAATTGGTGCAGGAGTAGGCCTTTTGGCCCTTCGAGCCAGCACCGTTATTCAATGTGATCATGGCTGATCATCCCCAATCAGTACCGTTCCTGCCTTCTCCCATATCCCCTGTATCCGCTATTTTTAAGAGCCTATCTAGCTCTCTCTTGATACGCTCCAGATAACCTTGTCTCCTACGAACCGCTGAGGCAGAGAATGCCACAGCTCAGCCACTCCTCTGTGCCCGAAAAGTGTTTTCCTCATCTCCGTTCTAAATGGCTTACTCCTTATTCTGAAACTGTGGCCCCTGGTTCTGGACTCCACCACATTGGGAACAAGTTTCCCCTGCCTCTAGTGATGTCCAAGCCCTTAACAATCTTATATGTTTCAATGAGATCCCCTCTCATCCCTTCTAAAACTCCAGTGTGTACAAGCCCAGCTGCTTAATTCTCACTCAGCATATAACAGTCCCGCCATCCCGGGAATTAACCTTGTAAACCTAGCTGCACTCCCTCAATAGCAAGAATGTCCTTCCTCAAATTACGGGACCAAAACTGCACACAATACTCCAGGTGTGGTCTCATGTTCCCCCCCCCCCCCCCGGGGCTCTGTACAACTGCAGAAGGACCTATTTGCTCCATATTCGATTCCTCTTGTTATAAAGGGGGTCAACATGCCATTGGCTTTCTTCACTGCCTGCTGTACCAGCATGCTTAACTTTCGTAGACTGATGTACAAGGACCCCCAGATTACAAGTACTTCCCTTTTCTCACTTGATGCCATTTAGATACGTAATCTACCTTCCTGTTTTTGCTACCAAAGTGGATAACCTCACAGTTTATCCACATTAAACTTCATCTGCCATGCATCTGCTCACTCCCCCAACCTGATCCAAGTCACCCTGCATTCTCATAGCATCCTCCTCACAGTTGACACTGCCACCCAGCTTTGTGTCATCTGCAAATTTGCTAATGTTGCTCTGACTTTAATGTTTTTGCTAATGTTACTTTGACTTTACTTTAATGTTACTTGTCCCGGATGGGACAATTAAATTCTTAATTGCTGCAGCACAACAGAATATGTGAATATGTAAACATTGTTTGTAACGGGGAAAAAAAAGCGAAAGTTGAATAAATAACAAATACAATACAAATACTAATAGTCTTTTGCAGTTCAGAGCTCATAGCTTATTTGTTGTTTTTAATACCCTGATGGCAGGAAGAAGCTGTTCCTGAACCTGAACATTTCAGTCTTCAGGCTCCTGCACCTTCTTCCTGATGGCAGTGGTGAGATAAGTGTGTAGCCAGATGGTGTGGGTCCTTGATGATTTTGGCTACCTATTTGAGGCAGCGACTTTGATAGATCCCCTCGATGGTGGGAGGTCAAAGCCGGTGATGGACTGGGCAGTGGTCACAACCTTTTGTAGTCTTTTTCGGCTTTTGGACATTCAATGGTGCCGAACCAGGCCACGATGCAACCAGTCAGAATGCTCTCTACCATGCACAGATGGATGTTTAGGAGAATCCTCTAACGACCTGCCGAAATCTCCGTAATCTTCTCAGGAAGTAGAGTCGCTGATGTGCCTACTTTACAATTGCATTGGCGGGCTGGGTCCAGGAAAGCTCTTCTGAGAGATGCACACCCAGGAATTTGAAGTTATTGACCCTCTCCACCATCGTCCCGTTGATATAAACAGGATTGTGAGTCCTCATCCTTTCCCCTACTAAAGTCCACAATCAGTACTCCTTGGTCTTACTGATGTTGAGGAGCCAGTTGTTGTGCTGGCACCATTTGGTCAGTCGGTCGATCTCACTTCCATACTGACTCGTCCCCATCCATGATTTGTCCAACCACAGTGGTGTCCATGGCAAACATGATGATAGGAGTTCGCACTTTGACCGGTTATGCAGTCATGGGTATAGAGTGAGTAAAGCAGGGGGCTGAGCACGCAGCCTTGAGGTGATCCCGTACTAATTGTTACTGAGGATGAAGTGGTTCCTCCAATTCGAACAGACTGTGGTCTGTGATCCAATTGCAGAGGATCCAAGTCGAGGATCCAATTGCAGAGTGGATTGCGCAGAGGTCCCAGTTTCCGTGAGCTTGGTAACAGCTTGGAAGGGATGATGGTATTAAACGCCGAGCTGTTGTCTTTGAACAACTAGCATAGCCTGACGTAGGTGTTTTTATTGTCCAAGTCAAGTCAAGTCAAGTCAAGTTTATTCGTCACGTACACATACGGGATGTGCAGTGAAATGAAAAGTGGCAATGCCTGCGGACTTTGTGCAAAAAACAAACAAACAAACAACCAACAAACTACACACAGAATGGAACAGAATCACATGTTCTTTTCCATATTAAATATTGTGGGCAGTATTGTGGTACAGTAAAGTTAGTAAAGTTAGTCCCTGGTGAGATAGGAGTGTACAGTCCGAATGGCCTCTGGAAGAAACTCCTTCTCATCCACTCCATTCTTCACAGCATGGCAAACGGAAGCGTTTGCCTGACCGTAGCAGCTGGGATAGTCCGTTGCAGGGGTGGAAGGGGTCTCCCATTATCTTGTTGGCTCTGGAGTTGCACCTCCTGATGTTATAGTTTCTGCAGAGGGGCAACGAGAAGTTCCCATAGTGCGTTCGGCCGAACGCACTACTCTCTGCAGAGCCTTCCTGTCCCTGGCAGATCAATTACTCATATCCTCAGAGATATGGACTCCCAGGTATTTAAAACAGCTCACCCTATCCACAGTTTCCCCAATTTATCCTCAATGGTGTGTACGTCCTCGGATGATGTGCCTCCCTAAAGTCCACGATCAGCTCCTTCGTTTTTTTGATGTTCAAGAGGAGGCTGTTGTCCTGACACCAGAGTGCCAGATCAGCCACCTTCTCCCGGTAGGCCTTCTCATCATTGTCTGAGATTAGGCCCACCACCATTTATTGAATACCTAAAAGGTCAAGGAGGTCCGGTTCGAAGGGCCTGACTGAAGCCTGAAAGAAGGAATAGATGAAGAACTATATACAATAGACCACGCATATAGAAATTTAGGTGCAGGAGTAGGCCATTCAGCCCTTCGAGCCTGCACCGCCATTCAATATGATCATGGTCTGATCATCCAACTCAGTATCCCGTTACCTGCCTTCTCTCCATACCCTCTGATCCCTTAGCCACAAGGGCCACATCCAACTCACTCTTAAATATAGCCAATGAACTGGCCTCAACTACCCTCTGTGGCAGAGAGTTCCAGAGACTCACCACTCTCTGTGTGAAAAAAGTCTTTCTCATCTCGGTCTTAAAGGATTTCCCCCTTATCCTTAAGCTGTGACCCCCTTGTCCTGGACTTCCCCAACATCGGGAACAATCTTCCTGCATCTAGCCTGTCCAACCCCTTAAGAATTTTGTTAAGTTTCTATAAAGATCCCCTCTCAATCTCCTAAATTCCAGAGAGTATAAACCGAGTCTATCCAGTCTTTCTTCATAAGACAGTCCTGACATCCCAGGAATCAGTCTCGTGAACCTTCTCTGCACTCCCTCTATGGCAATAATGTCCTTCCTCAGATTTGGAGACCAAAAACTGTACGCAATACTCCAGGTGTGGTCTCACCAAGACCCGGTACAAACGGAAGTAGAACCTCCCTGCTCCTGTACTCAAATCCTTTTGCTATGAAAGCTAACATACCATTCGCTTTTTTTTCACTGCCTGCTGCACCTGCATGCCTACTTTCAATGACTGGTGTACCATGACACCCAGGTCTCGCTGCATCTCCCCTTTTCCTAATCGGACACCATTATTATCTCCAATTAAGAATATCTTGCTTTATACTCCACTCATTTTATTGATTTTCTATTTTATTTTTTTTATTACTTTCTCTTCACTATTTTCTTTCTGTTATAAAATAATAAAAAATATAGACGTATAAATAAGAACGACTGTAAACTTAAAAAAAAAAAAAAGAGAGGCTGTTGTCCTGACACCAGAGTGCCAGATCAGCCACCTCCTCCCGGTAGGCCTTCTTATCGTTGTCTGAGATCAGGCCCACCACCACGGTGTCATCAGCAAACTTGATAATCGAGTTGGAGCTGAACCTAGCCACACAGTCGTGTGTGTACAGGGAGTACAGTAGGGGGCTGAGGACGCACCCTGGGGGGATCCTGTGCACAGGGAGAGGGACTTCGATGTATTCCCCTCCCACCTTGACTACCTGGGGCCTGGTGGTGAGAAAGTCCAGGGCGCAGGCACACAGGGGGGTGTCATCCCGAGTATAAAGAACCTGTTCCCCACTTCCCCACTTCAGCTAACGGTGCTGGAAGTGAATGACAGAGTTCGTGAACATCTGTTTGATGGTAATCTCAGCACTGGCAGGAGTATCTCCCCATGAGCCCTAATTCCAGTAGCTTCTCAGCCAAGAAGCCAAATGGTCCAGTGCGGAGTGGAGAGCCAGTGAAATTGCATCTACCGTTGACCTGTTGTGCAGTATGTGAACTGTACTTGGTTGAGGTTCTTGTCAAGGTAGGAGTTGATGTGCACCATAACCAACCTCTCAAAGCACTTAATCACCACAGACGTTAGTGCCACTGGTCGATAGTCATTGAGGCACGTCACCTTACTCTTCTTGGGCACCGGTATTATTGATGCCCTCTTAAAGCAAAACTAAGAAATGGAGAAATTTTGTCTCTCAACCAAGCAGGTGTTTCTGGATAAACGTACATTGCAATTGTTGTCAGATTTAAGGCAATCTTGAGAAAAAGTGAATTGAACGTCAGTTGATGAATAAAACCAACAGCTGCTATTCTTAAGAGGCCCACAGGAGCCGTTGGAAGAGGAGGAGGGGGAGGAGCGACACCCGACCGTAAGCTATAAAATCAAGCGCGGGGCTTGTTTTTTCAGAGGCCCACAGGAGCCGTTGGAAGAGGAGGAGGGGGAGGAGCGACACCCGATCGGTAAGCTTCAAAATCTAGCGCGGGGCTTGTTTTTTCAGAGGCCCACAGGAGCCGTTGGAAGAGGAGGAGGGGGAGGAGCGACACCCGACCGGTAAGCTTTAAAATCAAGCGCGGGGCTTGTTTTTTCAGAGGCTTACCCAAATCCATAACATTCCATTTGGAGAAGTGGGTTTTTTTGAGGAAGCCGCTGATTGGTGGGAAGTGGACTAGGGAAAGCAGCTGATTGGTGGGAAGTGGACTATCACAGTGATTTACAGTCAGATCCCAGCAGTTTGTAGTGATTTTATATTGTGATGCTATTGTATCCTGTGTAAGGGGGGCAGTATGAAGGCCAAGGCAGTGTACTGTTCTGGATGTCAGATGTGGGAGGTCAGGGAATCTGATAGCCCTCCAGACGTACACATCTGCGCCAGGTGTGTCGAGATGGGGCTCCTAAAGGATCATGTTAGGAACCTGGAGCAGCAGCTCGACGACCACTGTCTGGTCAGGGAGAGTGAGGAGTCATAGAGAGGAGCTACAGGGGAGGTAGTCACTCCCAAACCACAGGAGGCAGACAAGTGGGGTCCACGGTTAGGAAGGGCAAGGGGCAGAGGCAGGGGCTAGAGAGTACCCCTGTGACCATACAACTGGAAAATAGGTACTCGGGTTTGAGTACGATTGGAGGGGACAGCCTAGCTGGGGGCAACAACAGCGGCCGGGCCTCCGGCACAGAGACCGGCCCTGATGCTCAGAAGGGTAGCAAAAAGAGGAGGGCAATTGTAATAGGGGACTCTATAGTTTAGGGGGCCAGATAGGCGATTCTGTGGACGCAGTCGGGAGACCCGGATGGTAGTTTGCCTCCCTGGTGCCAGGGTCTCGCATGTGTCAGAACGTGTCCAAAAGATTCTGATAAGGGAGGGAGAGGAGCCTGATGTTGTGGTACACATAGGTACCAATGACATAGGCAGAAAAAGTGACGAGGTCCTGAAGGGAGATTTTAGGGAGTTGGGGGGAAAGTTAAAGAGAAGGACCAAAAGGGTAACAATTTCAGGATTACTGCCTGTGCCGCGTGACAGTGAGAGTAGGAAATGAAATGAGGTGGAGGCTAAATGCGTGGCTGAGGAACTGGTGCAGTGGGCAGCGATTCAAGTTTCTTGATCACTGGGACCTCTTTTGGGGAAGGCATGATCTGTACGCAGAGGACGGGTTTGCACTTGAACCCGAAGGGGACCAATATCCTGGCAGGGAGATTTGCAAAGGCTACTGGGAGACTTTAAACTAGAAAGGCTGGGGGGAGGGACTCGGGTAGAGGGGGCTAGGGGACAGGGTGTGGGGCAAGAGACAGAGAAGGGAAGCACTCGGACTCAAAATGTAGGCGAGAAAGATGAAAAAGATAATAGACAGAGAATAAAGGATGGTGGGTTTATAAAAATGTGCATATTTTAATGCTAGGAGCATTGTAAGTAAGGTGATGAACTTAGAGCCTGGATTGACACCTGGAAATATGATGTTGTGGCAATCAGTGAAACATGGTTGCAGGAGGGCTGTGATTGGAAAACTAAATATTCCAGGATTTCGTTGCTTCCGGGTGATAGAATAGGAGGGACCAGAGGTGGAGGTGTTGCATTGTTTGTCAGAGAGGATATTACAGCAGTGCTTTGGCAGGATAGATTAGAGGGTTCGTCTAGGGAGGCTATTTGGGTGGAACTGAGAAGTGGGAACGGTGTAGCAACACTTTTAGGGGTGTACTATAGACCGCCAAATGGGGAGCGAGAAATTGGAAGAGCAAATATGTAAGGAGATAGCAGATATTAGTAGTAAGCACAAGGTAGTGATTGTGGGAGATTTCAATTTTCCCAAAAATAGACTGGGAAACACATTCTGTAAATGGGCTGGATGGTTTGGAGTTTGTAAAATGTGTGCAGGATAGTTTTTTTGCAGCAGTACATAGAGGTACCGACCAGAGAAGGGGCAGTGCTGGACCTCCTGTTAGGAAATGAGGCAGGACAGGTGACGGAGGTATGCCTTGGTGAGCACTTCGGGACCAGTGATCACAATACCATTAGTTTCAATATAATTATGGAGCGAGTCAGAACAGGACCTAGAGTGGAGATTTTTGATTGGAGAAAGGCTAACTTTGAGGGAATGCGTGAGGATTTTAAAGGAGTGAATTGGGACACTTTGTTTCATGGGAAGGATGTAGAAGAGAAATGGAGGACATTTAAAGGGGAAATTGTAAGAGTACAGAATCTTTATGTCCTGTTAGGTTGAAAGGAAATAGTAAAAATTGGAAAGAGCCATGGTTTTCAAGGGAAATTAGACACTTGTTTCGAAAAAAGAGAGATATCTACAAGAATTATAGGAGGCATGGAGTAAATGAGGTGCTAGAGGAGTATAAAGAATGTAAAAAGAATCTTAAGAAAGAAATTAGGAAGGCTAAAAGAAGATATGAGGTTGCTTTGGCAAGAAAGGTGAAAGTAAATAAAAGGGTTTCTACAGCTATATTAATAGCAAAAGGATAACGAGGGATAAAATTGGACCATTAGAGAACCAGAATGGACAGCTATCTGCAGAGCCAAAAGAGATGGGGGAGATATTGAACAATTTCTTTTCTTCGGTATTCACCAAGGAGAAGGATATTGAACTCTGTGAGGTAAGGGAAAAAAAGTAGAGTAGCTATGGAAACTATGAGATTCAAAGAGGAGGAAGTACTGACACTTTTGAAAAATATAAAGGTGGATAAGTCTCCAGGTCCTGATAGGATATTCCCTAGGACATTGAGGGAAGTTAGTGTAGAAAATAGCAGGAGCTATATGACAGAAATATTTTAAATGTCATTAGAAACGGGAATAGTGCCGGAGGATTGGCGTACTGCGCATGTTGTTCCATTGTTTAAAAAGGGTTCAAAGAATAAACCTAGCAATTATAGACCTATTAGTTTGACGTCAGTGGTGGGCAAATTAATGGAAAGGATACTTAGAGATAATATATATAAGCATCTGGATAAACAGGTCTGATCAGGAACAGTCAACATGGATTTGTGCCTGGAAGGTCATGTTGACAAACCTTCTTGAATTTTTTGAAGCGGTAACTAGGGAAATTGATGAGGGTAAAGCAGTGGATGTTGTCTATATGGATTTCAGTAAGGCCTTTGACAAGGTTCCCCATGGAAGGTTGGTTCAGAAGGTTCAATCTTTGGGTGTTAATGGTGAGTAGCAAGATGGATTCAACAGTGGCTGAATGGGAGATGTCAGAGTGTAATGGTGGATGCTGTTTGTCAGGTTGGAAGCCGGTGACCAGTGGGGTGCCTCAGGGATCTGTGTTGGGTCCACTGTTGTTTGTCATGTACATCAATGATCTGGATGATGGGTGGAAAATTGGATAAGTAAGTATGCAGATGATACTAAGATAGGTGGTATTGTGGATAATGAAGTAGATTCTCAAAGTCTACAGAGAGATTTGGGCCATTTGGAAAAGTGGGCTGAAAGATGGCAGATGGAGTTTAATGCTGATAAGTGTGAAGTGCTACATCTTGGCAGGACAAATCAAAATAGGACGTACATGGTAAATGGTAGGGAATTGAGGAATGCTGTGGAACAGAGGGATCTAGGAATAACTGTGCATAGTTCCCTGAAGGTGGAATCGCATGTAGATAGGGTGGTCAAGAAAGCCTTTGGTGTGCTGGCCTTTATAAATCAGAGCATTGAATATAGGAGTAGGGAAGTAATGTTAAAATTGTACAAGGCATTGGTAAGACCAATTCTGGAGTATGGTGTACAATTTTGGTCGCCTAGTTATAGGAAGGATGTCAACAAAATAGAGAGAGTACAGAGGAGATTTACTAGAATGTTGCCAGGGTTCCAGCAACTATGTCACAGAGAAAGGTTGAACAAGTTAGGTCTTTATTCTTTGGAGCGCAGAAGGTTAAGGGGGACTTGATTGAGGTCTTTAAAAATGATGAAAGGGATAGACAGAGTTGACGTGGATAAGCTTTTCCCATTGAGGGTAGGGAAGATTCAAACAAGAGGGCATGACATGAGAATTAAGGGACAGATGTTTAGGGGTAACGTGAGGGGAACTTCTTTACTCAGAGGTGGTGGCTGTGTGGAATGAGCTTCCGGCAGAGGTGGTGGAGGCAGGATCGATTTTAACATTTAAAAGTAAAGTGGATAGGTATATGGACGTGAAGGGAATGGAGGGGTATGGTCTGAGTGCAGGTAGATGGGACTAGGGGAAAAACAAATGGTCGGCACGGACTGGAAGGGCCGAGAGGGCCTGTCTCCGTGCTGTAATTGTTATATGGTTATATGGTTTATATGGTTTAAGTAAAACACAAATTGCTGGAGGAACTCAATCAGCCAGGCGGCATCTCTGGAGGACATGAATAAGGGGCTATTTTTGGTTTGGACCCATCTTCAGACTCTTGGATAAGGGGAGAGGAGGTTAATAATGTTGGTATTAAAAGTGTTTAATTGTCATATGTATTGAAACAGAATATTGGAGTTAGTTCTTGCGGCAGCATAAAGGGCCTGTCCCACTGCGGGGCCTAATTTGCGAGTTTAAAAGAGTTTGCGCCTGACACAAACTTGCAGCATGGGCGACATATGGTCCTAGGAGGTCCTAGGAGGTCACTGTAACTCTCCTTGATGCTCGAGGGAAGTACCTCAGTTTGGTCGAGGAAAATTTTTCAGCATGCCGAAAGATTTTCCTCGAGTAAAAATTGGTCGGCGTGGTTCCTTTTAACTTTTAGTGCAGTGGTAGTGGGGTCGCCATGTAGTTATAGGCAGTCGAGGTAGCCGTAGGCAATCTTCTTTGCTGACCGGGCATTTTAATTGGCTCATTGGAGTTTTCAGAGCCAAGGAAAACAGTCCGGTAATGTTAAATGCCCGCTAAACTTTATTAAAAGTTGTCTGGCTTCTTAAAACTGTCTCCCCCCACCCCCTTCTTCCCCCTTCTCTCCCCTTCTCTCCCCTTCTCTCCCCCCTCTCCCCTTCTCTCCCCCTCTCTCCCCCTCTCTCCCCTTCTCTCCCCCTCTCTCCCCTTCTCTCCTCCCCCCCTCCCGCATTCTCTAAAGGACTTACCGTACACTGTGCCAGCCGTCTTTTACCTTCCTGTTCATCGCGGGTGTGAATTTCAGACAGTGCTCCCCCACTTTCCCTAGCCCCCGCCTTTACGATGTGTTTTTATGTGTGCGTGTGTGTGTGTGCTGATGGTCTATCCAGCTCGCGGTTTCATCGCTGATTGTCGCTGCAGCTCGAGGTTTTTCAGGCGAGTGGCCTCGAGCTTGAAGGTCGAAGACAATTGCTGAAAAGTCACATTAGTGGGACAGGCCCTTATCAGGTCTGTAAACCCAATATTCAATAGATAACATAATAAAACAAACAAAAGAAGTTAAATATAAAAAAACACACTAGTGCAAAACTAAACAAAAACTCAAAGTTTCTGACGCAACCACAGTAGTTCGTAGTTCAGAATTTAATTGGTGTTTATAGTGTTCATTAGAGTGATGATTGATGGGAAGATGCTGTTCCTGAACCTGGAGGTCATGATTTACAGACTCGTATACTTTCATCCCAATGGCAGGGGTGAAATGATTATGTGGCCAAGGTGGTGTGGGTCCTTGATAAAGCTGGCTCCCTTTTTAATGCTTTGATGGTAGATATAACAGTCAATAGCCACCACTTTTTGTCACCTCCTTCATTCCTGAGCATTCGAGTTGCCGAACCAAGCCTTGATGCAACCAGTCAATATGCTCTCTACTGTACACCTGTAGATGTGCATGAGAGTATTCACCAACAAACAATTCTCCTCAACCTTCAAAGACAATAGATGCATTGATGGGTTTTCTTTATGATTACATCCATGTGTTGGGTCCAGGACAGTTCCCCAGAAATATGCATGCGCAGGAACTTGAAGTTGTCACTCTCTCCACCATTAACCTCTCTATGAAGACAGTTTCGTGGATCCATGGCTTTGAAATTCAACAATCAGCTCCTTGGTCTTATTGATGTTGAGAGCAAGACTGTTGGAAATTTTTAAAAAAAGGTCTAGCGAGGGCAGAAGGGGATCAGAGGAAAGTCCATAAGGAAGAAGAATATTGGAGACAGGATAAGGGGGGGCACCACTGGAAGGCAAGGTTTACTTGCCAGAGAAATAAACCTGGGAGCAGAAGAAGAGCTCAACGTCATGACTGGCTCAGAACCTGTTGTTGTGTGGGCATAGGCATACAAAACTGAGGCATCTGCCGAGGCTAGACAATTTTGCATTGGAGAAGAGGAGGTTTGGGTGGGATGGTGAAAACCCAACAGTGGTCAAACCCAGGTTTGGAGGAGGACAGAAGGGCCTTGGGGAATATTTTGGCGGGAGGAGGGAGTCCCAAAGCAGAGCAAGGTTTGCAGGGTCGTGCAGGAGTGCGGGAATTTGATCCAGTAATGTTGAAGGAACGATGATGGATTTCCAAGTAAGGATGGTGTGTGCCTTGGGAGGAAACTTCCAAGTGGTGATGTTCTTGTGCTTTTGTTGCCCTGAAGTTTTTAGCTGGTAGGTTGGTTTGGACGGTACTGTCTGAGGAGTCTTGGTAAATTACTGTATTACATCCTGTAGATTGTACAAAGTGGTGCTACTGTACGTTGGTGGTGGAATGGGTGATTGGTTGTGGATGGGTTGCCTATAAAATGGGCTGCTATGTCTCATATGGTGTCGAGCTCCTTGAGTGCTGTTGGAACTGCACTCATCCAGGCAAGTAGAGTGTTCCATCACACTCCTGAATTGAGTCTTGTTTTGGAAAACATGGTGGACAGGCCTTGGGGAGTTAGGAAGTCAGTTAGTCATTACTGGATTCCTAGCTTCTGAACAGCTCTTATAGTTACTCCAGTTCAGTTCCTGAATTGCTGGAAGTCAGATGGTAATAAATCTGTCCGACTGCTCCTTCCCTGGACTTACTATTGAGCTCAGTGGCTGTTGTGACTCACCAAAGAAAGGTTCTGAATGTACCACAGCTCTGCATCAGAGAGGAGTGAGGGTCAGGGGAGAGCTGCCGACTGGATAGAGAATTGGCTTCATGAAGAAAGCAGAGAGTGATGGTAGGAAAGGTTGCTTTTCAGTCTGAAGGCGTGTGACTAGTGGTGTACCTCCAGGGACCAGTGCTGTTTGTTATTTATATCAATTATTTGGATGACAATGTAGATGGCAAGATTAGTGAGTTTGTAGATAACTCTAAAGTGGACAGCATCATAGATAGTGAAAATTGTTATTACAAATTACAGTGGGATCTTGATCAGTTGGGCAAGTAGTTTGATGGATGATTAATGGAGTTTAATGCAAATAAGTGGAAGGTGGTGCATTTTGGGAAGGCAAACCAGGGCAGGACCTTCACAGCAAATGGCAGGCAATGTTATAGAGCACAAGGTATATAGTTCCTTGAAAGTGGCATCAGAGTTAGATACAATAGGGTGTTCAAGAAGGCTTTCAGAACATTGGTCTTATAGTATATTGAGTATAGAAGTTGAAATGTCATGTTCCCGTTGTACAAGACATTGGCGAGGCCACATTTGGAATATTGTGTTCAGTTTTGGTCACCCTGCTATAGGAAGGATGTTGTTAAGCTAGAAAGAGAGTAGAGAAAAGATTTATGAGGATGTCAGATCAAGATCAAGAGAGTTTATTGTCATGTGTCCCAGATAGGACAATGAAATTCTTGCTTTGCTTCAGCATAACAGAATATAGAAGGCATGAAATACACAACAGATCAGTGTGTGTCCATATACCATGATATAAATATATACACACATGAATAAATAAACAATAAAGTGCAAATAAACAGATAATGGGCTATTAATGTTCAGAGTTATTGTTTGAGTAGAGTTTGATGCTGTGGGGAATAAGCTGTTTCTGACATGGACATTGCAGTCTTCAGGCTCCTGTACCTTCTACCAGAAGGTAGCGTGAGATGAGTGTGTGGCCAGGAATGATGTGGGTCCTTGATGCTGCAGCCTTTTTGAGGCAGCGACTGCGATGATCCCCTCGATGGTAGGGAGGTCAGAGCCGATGAATTGTCAGGACTGGGTAGTGTTTAATACTCTTTGTAGTCTTTTTCGCTCCTGGGCGCTCAAGTTGCCCGAACCAAGTCACGATGCAACCGGTCAGCATTCTCTCTTTGTTGCAAGGATGTGAGGGCGATATTGGGAAAGGCTAGGCCGTAAAGGACTTACTTTCCTCGAAGTGCAGAAGGCTGAGGGATGATAATACAAAGATATGTAAGAATCAATGAATGGAATAGATAGTGTGAATGGATGTCTTTTATCCTGAGTAGGGGAATCATTGATAGTGAATGTTTTAGAGGGATATGTGCCCAAATGCTGGCAGATATGACTAGTGTAGATGGGGCATCTTACTCGTCTTCAGCAAGTTGGGCTGAAGGACCTGTTTTAAAACTGCTGTATGAATCTATGACATACAGGCCAACAGATGAATAAAGATAAGGGGAGGCAGAAAAGGGCAGTGAATAACTAAAATAACATAAAATAAATAAAATAATAGGGTACACAAAAGGCTGGAGAAACACAGCGGTGCAGCAGCATCATCTAAGGAGAGAAGGAGATAGCGACGTTTCGGGTCGAGACCCTTCTTCAGACTGGTCAGGGATCAGGGAACGAGAGATATAGACGGTGATGTGGAGAGATAAAGAACAATGAATGAAAGATATGCAAAAAAGTATCGATGATAAAGGGAACAAGGCCATTGTAAGCTGTTTTGTGGCGTGAAAATGAGAAGCTAGTGCGACTAGGGTTGGGGAGAGAGATAGAGAGAGAGGGAATGCCAGGGACCGAGGACTGAGGGAGAGGTGGGAAGGGGAGGAACAGCAAGGTTAACAGAATTGAGAAAATTCAATGTTCAAGCCCAGAGGATGTAGACTCCCCAAGCGAATATGACATGCTGTTTCCTCCAACTTGCGGTGTTGCTCACTCTGGCCGTGGCAGAGGCCCAGGACGGAGAGGTCGGATACGGAATGGGAGGGGGAGTTGAAGTGCTGAGCCACCTGGAGGTCGGCTTGGTTTATTGCGGACAGAGCGGAGGTGTTCGGCGAAACGAATCGCCAAGCCTCCGCTTGGTCTCACCGATATAGATGCATCTGGCATCTGGAGCAGCGGATGCAGTAGATGAGGTTGGGGGGAGGAGGTGCAGGTGCACCTCTGTCGGACCTGGAAGGACTGCTTGTCCCTGAAAGGAGTGAGGGGGAGGTGAAGGGACAAGTGTAGCATTTCTTGCGGTTGCAAGGAAAGTGCCCGTGGAAGGGGTAGAGCGAGAGGGAAGGGAAGAATTGACAAGGGATTTGCGGAGGGAGCGGTCGTTTGCGGAAGGCAGACAGGGGGGAGATGGGAAGATGTGGCGAGTGGAGGGGGTCACGTTGGAGGTGCGAAACTGGCGGAGACTATGTGTATTGCCGCCTGTGGGGTGGGAAAAATGGTGAGGACCAGAGGGCAGTGTTGAATACAACACTTAGTCCTCCACCAGTTTTCGCCACCTCCAACGTGACCCCCTCCACTCGCCACATCTTCTGATGATGCATATGAAGATATGCAAAAAAGTAAAAAAAAACAAGAAAAGGAAACTGGCCATTGTAAGCTAGTTTGTACGGTGAAAATAAGAAGCTAGTGCGACTGGATGAGGGAGGGATAGAGAGATAGGGAATGCCGGTGCTACCTGAAGTGAGAGAAATCAATATTAACCATATAACCTTATAACCATATAACAATTACAGCACGGAAACAGGCCCTCTCGGCCCTTCCAGACCGTGCCGACCATTTGTTTTCCCCTAGGTCCCATCTACCTGCACTCAGACCATACCCTCATTCCCTTCACGTCCATATACCTATCCACTTTACTCTTAAATGTTAAAATCGTTCCTGCCATCCACCACTTCTGCTGAAGCTCATTCCACACAGCCACCCACCCTCTGAGTAAAGAAGTTCCCCCTCACGTTACCCCGAAACTTTGTTCCTTAATTCTCATGTCATGCCCTCTTGTTTAAATCTTCCCTACCCTCAATGGGAAAAACGTATCCACGTCAACTCTGTCTATCCCTTCCATCATTTTAAAGACCTCAATCAAGTCCCCCCTTAACCTTCTGCGCTCCAAAGAAAAAGACCTAACATTTGTTCAACCTTTCTCTGTAACATAGTTGCTGGAACCCTGGCAACACTCTAGTAAATCTCCTCTGTACTCTCCTCTATTTTGTTGACATCCTTCCTATAACTAGGTGAATACACAATATATAAATATTCATACCAATAAGACCATAAGCTGGCCATGCGAACAGATCTGTTCCTGCAATTTGCGTTTAGCCTCACTCTGACAATGGGAGAGACCGAGACAGAAAGGTCTATGTAGGAATGGAAAGGAGAATTAAAGTGTCCAGCAACCGGGAGATGTGTAAGAAAGAACTGCGCAGATGCTGGTTTAAATCGAAGGTGGAACAGAAAATGCTGGAGCAACTCAGCAGTGATGCATATCTGTGGAGAGAAGGAATGGGCGAAACGTTACAGGTCGAGATCCTTCTTCAGATCGGGAGTTTTGTGGGCTGAGCGAAGGTGTTCTGCGAAACAATCGCCCAGTCTTCGTTTGGTCTCGCCGATGTATAAGGGTCCACATCTTGAACAACGGATACAGCAGATGAGGTCGGACGAGGTGCAAGAGAACCTTTGCCTAACCTGAAAGGACAGTCGGGGTCCCCTGACAGAGTCGACGGAGGAGGTGTGACGACAAGTGTTGCATCTGCTGCAGTTGCAGGGGAATGTACCTGCGAGGGGGTGATTTGGGTGGAAAGGGATGAGTTAATCAGGGAGTTGTGGAGGGAGCAGTCTCTGTGGAAGGCAGAAAGGAGAGGAGATGGGAAAATGTGGCTAGTGGTGGGATCCCGTTGAGGTGCGGAAATCCTGGAGGAATATGTGTTTGTTTGCGACGGTTTGATGGGGTGGAAGGCAGACTAGGGAGATTCTGTCTCTATTGCGACTAGTGGGAGGGTAGCAAGGGCGGAGCTGTGGGATACCGAGGAGACACAAGTGAGGGCCTCATCTATGATGGCGAGAGGGGAACCCCCGCTCCCGAATGGAATGAGGACATCGCAGATGTTCTAGTATGGAACACCTCATCTTGGCGCAGATTTTTAGCGTAGACTGAGAATTGGGATGCCTTTGAGCAGAATTGGCAAAAGACTTTCCATGCACCAAGGGCTGTGTAGCAGAGTGCAAAATAATGCCAGAGGAGAGTGACCATTTAGTAGAGTAGAGTTATGGTGTCATAATTGGAAACACACAGCTTTGGTAACCAATGTGTGCTTTTATGCTTTTGGTCTTCGCTATCCCCTGCAGTGAAGGAGGAATCTTTAAGCAATGTTTGTTTACTTGCTTCGCACTAAGGAACAGTACATGCTATTGAAATTATGCCATTACATTATCTATCTGAAAATCATTGCATATAAAATTGTTTTTTGAAAACTTGTTCCCGTTTAAAACATTGATTTTGGCATATCTCTGTCATTTATAACTATTAATGAGATCTGCAGCAAAATAAAACCTTGCTGTGCACCTGGCACCAATCCAACTTGCTTTTCCCAAACCAACCGTAGAATGAAATAATCCCACACCATTGATGGAAATGCTGTCATATGGAGTGAGAAATAAAAAATTATTCTAAATTGCTGCTATTCACAATATAAGGATGCTTTGGTCATCTGGCACGGTTTTGGAAGCTAAATTGATGTGCCAGGGTGTCAATAGAATGTAGTCAGTGAACAACTTTTAAGATAGTTTATTGAAGTTAATTAAACTCTAATTAAAGAATGTAGAGAACAGTTGACAAAGGCAGCTTGGGATGCACAACAAACATCTATTAAGGATGCTAACTTGTAGTGTCATTCTGGAGACTAATTGAAGAGTGGCATTATATTGAAGGATGCATTGCTTGGAATAACCCTGGCAGAATATTAGAGAGAAGCTATTTCATGTACCCCTGCCTTTGACACGCAACACTCAACGGCAGACCTCTGCAACCGGTGGGCGGTTTGCGGTGGCATTCAGCACCGTTCTTGAGTAAATCACAACGCAACCACCCTGGCCTCATCATGGAGTCACCAGGGATGATGCAGCTGAGCAGAATGCACTACATTCTCCTAGTAAGCTTGCATGAAAACTTCTTGCATAAACAGGGGAGAGATAATACATGCATAAGGAGCATTATTATAGAGCTATATGTTTGTAGTGGAGTGGAATTGGATATATATGGTGGAATCCTGGAAATAGCGGTTTCATAATTATATGGCACCTTTTTAATTCTAATGTTACATAGAAACATAGAAACATTAGAAAATAGGTGCAGAGTAGGCCATTCGGCCCCCCCCTTCGAGCCTGCACCGCCCATCAATATGATCATGGCTGATCATACCAACTCAGAAATCTTGTACCTGCCTTCTCACCATACCCCCTGATGCCTTTAGCCACAAGGGTCCACATCTAACTCCCTCTTAAATATAGTCAATGAGTGTCATCAACTACCTTCTGTGGCAGAGATTCCACAGATTCACTCGCTCTCTCTGTGTGAAAATTGATTTCTCATCTCGGTCCTAAAAGACTTCCCCCTTATCCTAAACTTGTGGAACCCCTTTGTCTGGACTTCCCCGACATTGGGAACAAACTTCCTGCAATCTAGCCTGTCCAAACCCCTTAAGAATTTTGTAAGTTTCTATAAGATCCCCCCCAATCTTCTAAATTCCAGCGAGTACAAGCCGAGTCTATCTCAGCTCTTTCTCATATGAAAGTCCTGCCATCCCAGAATCAATCCTGGTGATTGTAGGGAGAGAACGTTGTCAGGGTTTCCAGGAAGGGGTAAGAGAATTCATCTGGAGATGGAACAAATATTTAAACATGGTTACCTAGTCAGTCTCCCAATATTCTCATTTGCTTACATCGTGATCTCATTGGACCAGGAGAGTTGGCATGGTGTGTCCGCTTTGCAGTAACTGAATATTTATCACAACTTAAAGGGCATGGCGATGGTAGTTTGGAAGCAACTCTTGCTCAGAATAGTGTTGAATCGAGGACCAGACATAAGTTTAAGGTGAATGGGAAAAGATTTAATAGTATTCTGAGGGGTATCTTTTTCATACAAAAGTGGTGGTGTATGGATCAAGTATGTATGAAGAACTGCAGATGCTGGTTCAAAACCAAAGATAGACTCAAGAAATGCGGAGTATCTCAATGGGATACGGCAGCCATCTCTTGGGAGAGAAAGAAATGGGTCACACAAAATGTTTGAATATTTACCCATTCCGTCTTTTTCCCAGAGATGCTGCCTGTCCCCGCTGAGTTACCTGCAGCATTTGTGTCTATCTTTTCCAGAGGAGGTAGTTGAGATAGGGACTATCCCAACGTTTCAGAACATCATCAGTCAGGTACATGAACGGGACAGCCTTGAGGGATATGGAGCAAACGCAGGCAGGTGGACTAGTGTAACTGGACATGTCGCCAGTGTGGGTCAAGTGAGCCGAGGGCCTGTTTCTGACTCAATCACTATGACTTTACATGGTTAAAATTATTCAGCTTTAATTTAATATTCGCACTTATTTATGTCGTTCTAAATGAACTTTGTTTTTAAATTTTGTTAATTTGTTTTAAATATGTTTTTTGTTTTTCCAAATAGTTTGATTCAATTAAAAAAAGTTTGTTAATTTTCCCTGCATGTGGAGAGAATCTGTTTAATATCACAGATAAGCTTTAGAGATGGCGAAGCAAATCTCCCAGCTTTTTCAAAAGTATTTTGGGTAGGGGAGTAGAATTTAGAGTGGGTTGAAGGAAAAGATCGATCCAGCCACGTTGAATGGCAAGCAGACGTGAATGGCTGAATGACTTAATTCGCTCCATAGGTCTTATGGTCTAAAGTGTGTGATGTTATGTCTTCCAAATTGGATAAGAGGCAAGGAGAAACTTTGGGAAGCATGGAGGCTGGTGGCCTTTTTTGGGGGGTCTTTGATGTTTCAGCTAATAGCAAGATTGA
Source organism: Okamejei kenojei (assembly GCA_035221665.1). Lineage (NCBI taxonomy): Eukaryota > Metazoa > Chordata > Chondrichthyes > Rajiformes > Rajidae > Okamejei > Okamejei kenojei. Next base: position 107,468,072 of record CM069136.1, on the reverse strand, counting down.
TCTAATACTTGTCCATTCCTATCCTTGAAAAGATAGCGATGTGATTTATTCTACTCTCATTCTGGAAACATAGCTGTCCTTCTGGTGAAGGAGCTGCCCTAGATGCGTTGAATGAGGGGTCAGATTTAGACCCCCCAGGCGACTATAAGAAACACGACGGAGATAAGATTTCCTAGCAATACAGTGCACTAATAACTTGGACGGAACTTGCTAGTGGTGTGTATTCCCATTTTACCATCTTGCCTTGTCCTTGAAATATTTGTTGGTTCGGGAGAGGCTGTCTGGATAGACTAGCGTGGAGAAACGTGTATTTTCTGATGGTACACACTGCAGCCACTGTGCATTGGTAACATAGTGGAATAAATACTTTGGGTGGAATGTGGATACCAATAAAGCAAGCTGCTTTTGTATGCTGTCTGGGCTTTAATTGATTGCACTCATCCCCAGCCAGCAGAGATAGTATTCCATCACACCTCTGACTTGTTCCTTTGTATGTGGGTGGAAAGATTCCAAGCAGCATGATCTGGCCTATATAAACACTTTTAACCAAACATAAAGCTTATGCTGAATATCCCATCCACAATCTGTGGTCCAGAGCAAGGAATCAACAATGGACATTTAGACTTCACAGACTGTTTGAGAGGGGGCTTGTGGAGAGCAAATGACTAAACCTAGACCCTGAGTCTCTGCTCGAGGGGAAGTCGATACTGACTGCGACATCAGATCAGAAAACAGAATAACTGCACCATTTTGAAGACATTGTTGGACAGCTACATGGATAGGGAAGGTTAAAGGGATATATGGGCAAATGGGATTAGCATAGATGAGGGACAATTTTGTCTAAAATGAACATGTTAAGGAGAAAGGCCCTGTTTCATCTCCATGACTCTATGAATCTATGACTTGAAAACAAAGTCATCAACCAAAGTAGGCCTTATGAAGAAAATGCTGTAGGTTTCAGATTAGTCAGAACATTATTCAAATCTCCATTCTCAAAACTACTCAACTCCATGTGAGCAGTTTGAAGAAGGCAGGCGCATAGGGAAGAGTGACTTTGAAGCAATCAATAGAAGCCAAAGGTTTTGGTGATAGGATGAGAGGAGTCCCTAAGAGGTGTATTCCCTCCCTCGGAAAATTAAATTCAAATCCCCAGGACCCCCACCCACCCAGGAAAAACCCCAATATCAAGGGAAAAACAACACCACTCAGGCAGGGAACACTGATCACAAAGAAAGAGAGGGGGATTATTTATTTTTATATTGTGAGCGGCTCTCAAATTATATATATTTTATTATATAAAGGTTGCAAATGGCTGCTTCTATGGTGCTCCCATTAATATATTTATTGGTGCAGCCCTGGAGCTATTTATGGATGCTATGTGGTGCTCCTGCTTTGCTATTATATTGGTGCCTTGGTGCTTCTTGCTTAATGGTGCTATGAATGGATGGTGCTCGCTTTGCCCTACTACCTTGGTAAGATAAATATATATTACCTCTAAATGAGTAAATAATAAATTTATGGCAGCACAAAGTGTTTGCAGCAGTATAAGTTGGCTTTGGCTTTTGCTTGACCTTAAGCCCTTAATTAACCATTACACATTAAGTTTTTGCTGCTATGAAGTTTGGCTGCCCATAACAGCGCCCCCTTCACACTAAACACATAAATACTTAAACCAACGATCGCAGAGCGCTTCAGACGCGCACCCGCGCCGCGGAGAGAAGAACCCAGGTTTTTATCGAGATCACCCAAAAAAACCAAAAACTACGGTTGGCTGTCTGGGTGAATCCAACCTACGGGGTGTTGCTTGGTCTGTACAGATTTTGTATATTCTCCCCCATGACCGCGTAGGGTTTTTCACATCTGAGATCTTCGGGTTTCTCCCACACTCCAAAGACGTACAGGTTTGTAAGGTCATGGCTTGGTATAAATGTAAATGTCCCTACTGTGTGTAGGACGGTGTGTTAATGTGCCGGGATCGCTGGTTGGTGTACTAAACTTTACTAGACTAAACGAAAAAATGTCCAATGTGGGAGGCCATAAAGCCTAACAGTTCATGTCAACTCCGTCTAAAACAAGGCACATTCCATTCAACACTGTACCTTGCAACTTATGCTTTCTCATAACCTACACTCACTTTAGATGTGTTTTTGGTGGCATAACCCTGTAGTAAGTAATAAGGTCAATTAGCCAAATAACTCACTGGCAGGTCTTTGAAATTGGGGAGGAAGTCTGAGCATCCAAGAGGTAAAACCTTGTGTTCTCAGGAGAAATGCCCAAGGACAGGATTGGTCTCAATCACTGAATCTGTGAGGGAAGGCTTACACTGATGCAGCTGCAGTTCAAACCTATTGCTGAGCTGATTATTGGAGAGCGGTATAAGCTTTTTTTTTTCTCTTGTAAACAGTTGGAAAGTGTTGTGTGTGCAATTTATTCCATAACATTAGAATCTCCTCAATGTTGTAATGTGAAAAACATGTCAATATGTTTTCTTCTCAACAAAGACCCAAACAGGATGAAGTATGATACCAGAGCAAGAGTAACATTTTAATGATGACAACTAAAGGATAAATATTTGCCTAACTTTGGTCTGACCCAAATCCTTCCTCGAATGCCATTCATGGATATCATAAGTTCAATATCCTCTCAACTGAAGAGCTGACTCTCTCACATTTAAATAGATGGAATTTGGCTAGTCCATACAAAATCAGTAGCGACAATGTACTTTTTCCCCATATAATCATCTTACCCTTGACATTTAGTTGTTTTCTTGTTTATGGGATCATTGGGTTCAACCTCTCAGTTCATATTGTGTTATGTGTTTTCCTGTAGAAAATGATGAAATAATAGTATAAAACAAATCTTGTCCAGCATCTAATCTTCTCATAGAGATTTAAAACAGTCAATACTATCTCTCTATG